>JAXGGA010005129.1:47500-80991 GCA_038373865.1 Uloborus plumipes
AAAAAAAAAAAAAAAAAAAAAATAAAAAAAAAAAAAAAAAAAAAAAAAAAAAAAAAAAAAAAAAAAAAAAAAAAAAAAAAAAAAAAAAAAAAAAAAAAAAAAAAAAAAAAAAAAAAAAAAAAAAAAAAAAAAAAAAAAAAAAAAAAAAAAAAAAAAAAAAAAAAAAAAAAAAAAAAAAAAAAAAAAAAAAAAAAATAAAAAAAAAAAAAAAAAAAAAAAAAAAAAAAAAAAAAAAAAAAAAAAATAAAAAAAAAAAAAAAAAAAAAAAAAAAAAAAAAAAAAAAAAAAAAAAAAAAAAAAAAAAAAAAAAAAAAAAAAAAAAAAAAAAAAAAATAAAAAAAAAAAAAAAAAAAAAAAAAAAAAAAAAAAAAAAAAAAAAAAAAAAAAAAAAAAAAAAAAAAAAAAAAAAAAAATAAAAAAAAAAAAAAAAAAAAAAAAAAAAAAAAAAAAAAAAAAAAAAAAAAAAAAAATAAAAAAAAAAAAAAAAAAAAAAAAAAAAAAAAAAAAAAAAAAAAAAAAAAAAAAAAAAAAAAAAAAAAAAAAAAAAAAAAAAAAAAAAAAAAAAAAAAAAAAAAAAAAAAAAAAAAAAAAAAAAATAAAAAAAAAAAAAAAAAAAAAAAAAAAAAAAAAAAAAAAAAAAAAAAAAAAAAAAAAAAAAAAAAAAAAAAAAAAAAAAAAAAAAAAAAAAAAAAAAATAAAAAAAAAAAAAAAAAAAAAAAAAAAAAAAAAAAAAAAAAAAAAAAAAAAAAAAAAAAAAAAAAAAAAAAAAAAAAAAAAAAAAAAAAAAAAAAAAAAAAAAAAAAAAAAAAAAAAAAAAAAAAAAAAAAAAAAAAAAATAAAAAAAAAAAAAAAAAAAAAAAAAAAAAAAAAAAAAAAAAAAAAAAAAAATAAAAAAAAAAAAAAAAAAAAAAAAAAAAAAAAAAAAAAAAAAAAAAAAAAAAAAAAAAAAAAAAAAAAAAAAAAAAAAAAAAAAAAAAAAAAAAAAAAAAAAAAAAAAAAAAAAAAAAAAAAAAAAAAAAAAAAAAAAAAAAAAAAAAAAAAAAAAAAAAAAAAAAAAAAAAAAAAAAAAAAAAAAAAAAAAAAAAAAAAAAAAAAAAAAAAAAAAAAAAAAAAAAAAAAAAAAAAAAAAAAAAAAAAAAAAAAAAAAAAAAAAAAAAAAAAAAAAAAAAAAAAAAAAAAAAAAAAAAAAAAAAAAAAAAAAAAAAAAAAAAAAAAAAAAAAAAAAAAAAAAAAAAAAAAAAAAAAAAAAAAAAAAAAAAAAAAAAAAATAAAAAAAAAAAAAAAAAAAAAAAAAAAAAAAAAAAAAAAAAAAAAAAAAAAAAAAAAAAAAAAAAAAAAAAAAAAAAAAAAAAAAAAAAAAAAAAAAAAAAAAAAAAAAATAAAAAAAAAAAAAAAAAAAAAAAAAAAAAAAAAAAAAAAAAAAAAAAAAAAAAAAAAAAAAAAAAAAAAAAAAAAAAAAAAAAAAAAAAAAAAAAAAAAAAAAAAAAAAAAAAAAAAAAAAAAAAAAAAAAAAAAAAAAAAAAAAAAAAAAAAAAAAAAAAAAAAAAAAAAAAAAAAAAAAAAAAAAAAAAAAAAAAAAAAAAAAAAAAAAAAAAAAAAAAAAAAAAAAAAAAAAAAAAAAAAAAAAAAAAAAAAAAAAAAAAAAAAAAAAAAAAAAAAAAAAAAAAAAAAAAAAAAAAAAAAAAAAAAAAAAAAAAAAAAAAAAAAAAAAAAAAAAAAAAAAAAAAAAAAAAAAAAAAAAAAAATAAAAAAAAAAAAAAAAAAAAAAAAAAAAAAAAAAAAAAAAAAAAAAAAAAAAAAAAAAAAAAAAAAAAAAAAAAAAAAAAAAAAAAAAAAATAAAAAAAAAAAAAAAAAAAAAAAAAAAAAAAAAAAAAAAAAAAAAAAAAAAAAAAAAAAAAAAAAAAAAAAAAAAAAAAAAAAAAAAAAAAAAAAAAAAAAAAAAAAAAAAAAAAAAAAAAAAAAAAAAAAAAAAAAAAAAAAAAAAAAAAAAAAAAAAAAAAAAAAAAAAAAAAAAAAAAAAAAAAAAAAAAAAAAAAAAAAAAAAAAAAAAAAAAAAAAAAAAAAAAAAAAAAAAAAAAAAAAAAAAAAAAAAAAAAAAAAAAAAAAAAAAAAAAAAAAAAAAAAAAAAAAAAAAAAAAAAAAAAAAAAAAAAAAAAAAAAAAAAAAAAAAAAAAAAAAAAAAAAAAAAAAAAAAAAAAAAAAAAAAAATAAAAAAAAAAAAAAAAAAAAAAAAAAAAAAAAAAAAAAAAAAAAAAAAAAAAAAAAAAAAAAAAAAATAAAAAAAAAAAAAAAAAAAAAAAAAAAAAAAAAAAAAAAAAAAAAAAAAAAAAAAAAAAAAAAAAAAAAAAAAAAAAAAAAAAAAAAAAAAAAAAAAAAAAAAAAAAAAAAAAAAAAAAAAAAAAAAAAAAAAAAAAAATAAAAAAAAAAAAAAAAAAAAAAAAAAAAAAAAAAAAAAAAAAAAAAAAAAAAAAAAAAAAAAAAAAAAAAAAAAAAAAAAAAAAAAAAAAAAAAAAAAAAAAAAAAAAAAAAAAAAAAAAAAAAAAAAAAAAAAAAAAAAAAAAAAAAAAAAAAAAAAAAAAAAAAAAAAAAAAAAAAAAAAAAAAAAAAAAAAAAAAAAAAAAAAAAAAAAAAAAAAAAAAAAAAAAATAAAAAAAAAAAAAAAAAAAAAAAAAAAAAAAAAAAAAAAAAAAAAAAAAAAAAAAAAAAAAAAAAAAAAAAAAAAAAAAAAAAAAAAAAAAAAAAAAAAAAAAAAAAAAAAAAAAAAAAAAAAAAAAAAAAAAAAAAAAAAAAAAAAAAAAAAAAAAAAAAAAAAAAAAAAAAAAAAAAAAAAAAAAAAAAAAAAAAAAAAAAAAAAAAATAAAAAAAAAAAAAAAAAAAAAAAAAAATAAAAAAAAAAAAAAAAAAAAAAAAAAAAAAAAAAAAAAAAAAAAAAAAAAAAAAAAAAAAAAAAAAAAAAAAAAAAAAAAAAAAAAAAAAAAAAAAAAAAAAAAAAAAAAAAAAAAAAAAAAAAAAAAAAAAAAAAAATAAACAAAAAAAAAATAAAAACTCAGCAAAAAATAAACAAAAAAATAAGAATAAATAAACATGAACAAAAAAAATAAAAAAAAAATATAGCTAAAAACAAAAAAAAAACAAAACTGTAAGAAAAAAAAAAAAAAAAAAAAACACAAAAAAAAAAAAAAAAAAATAAAATAAACAAAAAAATAAAAAAAAATAAACAAAAAAAAATATGAAAATAAAAAAAACAAATAAAAAAATTAAAAAAGAATAACAAACAAAAAAAATATTAACCAAAAAAAACGAATAAAAACTAAAAATAAATAAACAAAATAACAATATAAAATAATACATGAATGTAGCTTTTCAAGTTTCTCGAAAAATGTACTCAAATTATTTTTATTGAAACTGCTCGCTCTAGATTGGCTTGTATTTTCAGGCGTGCGGATGGATAATTCTGGGTGTCTGGACAAAAACCCTGAGAGCCAATCATTTCCCGCAATTTTATTTTCCTCCCACCTTGATGGAACATTTCCTAAGAATTGTGAAAACTCAAAAGCTAGCTTCCTCGTTTGAACAGTTGTGAGACCATAACACATTTGAGATGAAATTTTCAAAATATTCACTCAACTGGTTTTCTTCTACGCTTGAAAATATTTTCCTGTTTCCAACATTTAGATTTGGAGCATAGGATTCTAAATCAGCGCTCTGCTTAGCTTCTTTCACATATCTGCCTAAAGTCAACTTGGGCATATTAAATGCGTCTGCAACTGTTCTTACAGGCATTCCCTTCAAGACAACCTCATTAACGGCTTCTTTAATCGTTGATAAGGCGCCCCTTATTCGTTCCGTTTTTTTTTTTTTCCAATTATGTGGTATCCTACAAAACGAAGTTAAATTAATTTTTAAAACCATGGTTACAAAATGCTGGTAGCTATTTTTATTTATGGATATTTTAAAACAAAAGGATTGACTGCAATTAAAGCTGTTACTTATTCTTAGTTAAAAATTTATGATGTGAATATAAAATAAATTGCCATGATCAGATTTCAATAGGCTTAAGTAACAATGTAGTTAAGTAGTTTCAACATTTTGTCAATGTAGTTTAAGAGTTATAATTACTTCTATACCAAATTTTAGTTCATAAAAAATAAGAAAATAATTTAATGTGTTGAGCATTGTAAGTTTCTGATGCAAAAGTTTGAAATCAGAAAATGCGGTGATTAATGGAACCGTCCCATTCATCCCCAAACTGTTGTCAAATTCATCCCCATACTCACATGTTTATGTCTATCAAAAAGTAGGCATCGAAAATAAATATGGATTTCATCCATTTCAGTCTGAAATCATAGTAAAATAAGTATATGTTCAACATAATATAACATTATTTGCTTTGAGTGAAGTCCTTTTTAATAAACACTGGAGTAATTTTAACAAAAAAACTTACTTTTGGTATGGGAAAATAAGCTTTGCTGTCTTGCTTACACCAACATGGAAGCAAATGCTTTTAAACACAATTTACTAAGTGGTACAGGTGCTGCCATCGACTAGGTAAACTATCAAAAATTTAAAGTTAATTTTAGGTATAAAAAATTCAGTTGTCCCATTCATCCCCTGTCCTATTCATCCCCATCCTCCCCTAAACTTTTTATCGGAGAACAATCAAGAGATAATTTATGTATTTAATGAATACCATTCTGCTTGAAAAGTAAATTAGGATAATCCAACGATTTAAAGCACAAATCTGCATGATTTGTGACTTAAAACGGTTAACTATCTTAATTTACTTAACAATTAAGCTATTCGGTTAATACAGCAACGGCTATGCAATAAATTTTTAAGTCAAATGCCCGAACCTTTGTCGAGAATTGTAAACTGTGTCTCAATTTAATTAACCTAGAGAAAATGTCGAGCGGCTGTTCAATCACGGCATTGCTAAAAATATACCCTCTTCTAATACAGCAACATTCCCACGTCAAGTATATGGTTTGTGAGAAAATGAATTCAACAGTTATATTGCTCATGGAAACTATCACGCAACGATTCTAATTATAACTCTTGATTGTTTCTCAGGTATGCACGCACTCAGATCAGGAAGTATAACCTTTAAATATGAAATTAAGTCATGAGTAAAGCTTTGATGATTTTACTGATGATTATATTAAGTTTCGAAGTGTTTCACTCAGTTGTACAGTTCAGGCATGCATTTAAACTACCTTTTCTTTCTTTTCTCTATTTATAGGTCAACTTAAAAGTTAGTAGCAATATAAGTTTAGATTCTTCTTTGAATAAATTCAAGATATCTTAATAAATTGCATGTGCTTCGCTAGAAATGCTTACAGAGCTTCATAACGCTTTTCGTTGATAAGTGGTTTCTTAAACTGCAAAATATGTATTCATTTATTTGATATGTATTGTAGACTACAGAGATAATTCGTTTACAGCGGCAATTAACATAAAAATGGCAATTAAAACAAACTATACCGTTGAAATATTAAAAAATCTGGACTTCAAACTATACAATGTTGAAAATATCTAAGTCGCAATAATGAGAGTTAAAAAGTTCGTAAAATTTGAAAAAACAAAAATGATTAAAATTGTTAAATTTTTAAAGATATTTTATTTTCTATGAATATAATTTGACCAATGAGGCACATTTTATCAAATTACTCAAATTCAAGCAAATCACTAAAAATTACCCACCATCATAAGTGCCTTCCAAAATATTGCATCAACTTCAACATCGCTGTAAGAAAATTGACGCATTGTTCTAAGATAATCGAAACATGTTTTTATCTATATTTCCATAAAAAAATCCTACTACCAATATGGCACAAAATAGTTTTCGTTTTCTATCCATAATTTTAAGATTTTTTCTCACACTTTAAGAGCTGCGTTTCATTTTAAAAGCTGAGATTTCTTTAAGAAAGCCTAACTAGAAATCTACTGTGTGAACACTACAATTTAAGTTTTTTCTTTGTAAGGAAAGAGAGAAAATAACTTAAAATATGTAATATTCAGCCTGTTTTTTTTAGAAACTTAAGGCAAAAAAATATAATTACTCTTTTTTGCTGTAAAAAATATTTAAGTCCTTCCATCTACAAAAACTTTCCCCCCAAATGATGACAGGATAAGTGCATTGCCTGTATAAGTTTTATTCGGTTATGAAATAACTAAAAATGCTTAACTTTCTTTCTAAATTTCATTTTTTTTTCTTTCAGGGTCCGTGTCGAGTTTTATGTAAATGAAAACACACTGAAAGAACGGTTACAGTTATTCTTTATAAAAAACCAAAGATCAAGTAAGTATATATCTTATTATTCCGCTTTTTTTTTTTTTTTTCTTTTTGTACTCTCATTAACTGCTTCTTTTTCGTATCGAATATTTTAATTTTTTTATGTTAAAAAAGATTGCAATAAATAGGAAAGTTATTTTTTCTTTTCGAAATTCTTATTTCATTAGAAAAAGAATGTTTAAATTATTCTCCTTTTCTCCGTAGTTAATTACCCAGGAAGAGTTATATTCTTTTCCAAAAAAATATTGATCGTCTGTTAGAACTAATTTCTCACCACAACTTATATTTGCATAGAGATGAGGTGTAACCTACAATCTGTGGTTCACATCCAGCCCGCAAAGCCTCTCTGTGTGGCCCGCTGTTTTGTTCAATGTTACAAATCAAAAGGCACAAGATGTGCCAATGTCAACACATTTGAAGCTAAATGGTCAGAAATGGTTTCTGTAAAATATGCATTTAATGAAGTAAGTGTCAAGTAATGGTAATAACTGTTTCGAAGGGAAAACAGTTTAGAACGAATAAGGAAAATTACAAACCATTATGTAATTTTAATTTTTGTTCCATATTTTCCTTGGGTATTTAGTAAAAAAAAAAGATTCAAAAATGATATACTGGGTCAGGCCAGCGAAAATATATTTAATATGAGCCTCCCCCCCCCCCCCCGTCAGAAAAAAGTTGAGCACTACTCGCGTAGAGAATCAAGTCCTTACCATAGAATGCATTTGTTTTCTTCTGCAGAATTAACAATTTTTAAGCTAACACGTGTTATATAAGACAGAAGACTATAAGAGATTGTTCACAAGTTAACGCACGTTGATTTCAATACAGTGACTTAAAATAGCTTTTACAAACCCAGCACAATCACAGTGCTAACGCATATTAGTGAACAGGCCTTATGCTTCATCAAGTGAAATCTCGAAGATCGCTTAACATTCTTCGTACTAACGCTTTTTAGCCTACTTTCCCGTTAAAAATAAAAGAAAGACGAAAAAAGTATTAAAAGTAGCTTTAATGCATCTAAAAACTATCGCCAAGTCCAAAAAATATCGCCAAGTTAAAAAAATAAAAACGTGAAATGAATATCGAAAAATTAAAAATTTGAAAGTAGGGTATTGAGATGGGGAATTTGTGCGTCGGTCGGTCGCTCGGTCTGTCTGTCCCCCCTAATAACTTTTGAATGAACATTCCGATTTGGACAAACTTTTTTTTGTTGGAAAGATCTCGGCGAGTACAGCTCATTCCCATATTTTATTTTTCGATTTGAACAATTTTTGGTTCAACTTTGAACCGTTCAAAAAACCTGTCCCGCGATGCTAACTTTTGAGTGAACAGTCCGATTTGAACAAACTTTTTTTTGTTCGAAAGATCTTTTCAAGGATACTTCATTCCCGTATCTACATTTTCGATTTGAACAATTTTTCGTTCAACATTGAACCGTTCAAACAAGCTGTCACCCCTAATAACTTTTGAATGAACAGTCCGATTTAAACAAACTTTTTTTTGTTCGAAGCATCTCGGCAAGGATACTTTATTACCGTATTTAAATTTTCAATTTGAACATTTTTGGTTCAACATTGAACCGTTCAAGCAACCTTTCCCCACCTAATAACTTTTGAGTGAACCGTCCGAATGGAATAAACTTTTTTTTGTTCGAAAGATCTCGGCGAGTACAGCTCATTCCCATATTTGATTTTTCGATTTGAACAATTTTTGGTTCAACTTTGAACCGTTCAAACAACCTGTCCCGCGATGCTAACTTTTGAGTGAACAGTCCGATTTGAACAAACTTTTTTTTGTTCGAAAGATCTTTTCAAGGATACTTCATTCCCGTATCTACATTTTCGATTTGAACAATTTTTCGTTCAACATTGAACCGTTCAAACAAGCTGTCACCCCTAATAACTTTTGAATGAACAGTCCGATTTAAACAAACTTTTTTTTGTTCGAAGCATCTCGGCAAGGATACTTTATTACCGTATTTAAATTTTCAATTTGAACATTTTTGGTTCAACATTGAACCGTTTAAGCAACCTTTCTCCACCTAATAACTTTTGAGTGAACCGTCCGAATGGAATAAACTTTTTTTTGTTCGAAAGATCTCGGCGAGTACAGCTCATTCCCATATTTGATTTTTCGATTTGAACAATTTTTGGTTCAACTTTGAACCGTTCAAACAACCTGTCCCGCGATGCTAACTTTTGAGTGAACAATCCGATTTGAACAAACTTTTTTTTGTTCGAAAGATCTTATCAAGGATACTTCATTCCCGTATTTACATTTCCGATTTGAACAATTTTTCGTTCAACATTGAACCGCTCAATCAAGCTGTCACCCCTAATAACTTTTGATTGAACAGTCCGATTTAAATAAACTTTTTTTTTGTTCGAAGGATCTCAGCAAGGATACTTCATGACCGTATTTAAATTTTCCATTTGATCATTTTTTCGTTCAACATTGAACCGTTCAAGCAACCTTTCCCCACCTAATAACTTTTGAGTGAACCGTCCGAATGGAATAAACTTTTTTTTGTTTGAAAGATCTCGGAGAGGCTTTCCCATACATTCCCATATTTCGCTTTTTGATTTGAACCATTTTTCGTTCAATATTGAACCGTTCAGAAAAAAAAATTAACATTAGCGTCTACGGGGAATTTAAGTTGAATGTTGATCCTGAACTTAAAGTCGGATTTCCTTCAAACTAACTTTGTAAGAAAATGGTTTTGATAAATAATGTTTGTAAAGTACTGTTCTGAGTAATCTTCTGTGAGGACTCTGATTCCGACTCCGACTCCGCAAACATGGCGGAAATGCAGGCTCAGAAAAAAAATGACTGACTGTGCAGACGATTTTTTGTTTATTTATTCATTTGTTTTATTTTATTTATTATTATTTTTTATTATTTTTTTTTGGCAGACGATTTTTTTTTTGTAACAAAACAAAACGAGAACATTTAATTCTTTATTTATATTTAACAACTGGCAACGGATTAAAAGTGAAATTCGAGACATTTTATTAACGGACGAGTTTTTTTTTTTTCTTTCTTTGATAAATGTGTTTTGATGCTCTTTGTACTTTTATTTATTTATTTATTTTATTATTATTATTATTATTTTTTTTTTTTTGAAAACGATGGAGGATTTTTTTCTACGGAGGAACTGTAACAGTTACACTCTTTAAAAGGTGCGACAAAACTTTATTTATTCCTTAATTACTTTTTACGCGTCTATTTCATCTGATGAGAGGGGTATATTTTGCTTTTCGAAATCAGCTAAAAAGGTATGTTTGACGTAGTTTTCAGTCTCAGATAATCAAGAGAATAATGATCAGATGCGAGAATGCCGATGTCGATGTACGGGAAAGTAGGCTCGTTTAGTTCTTGACAGAACTTCTTGTTATCTCTGTAATTGTGATATGCTGGAACCATCAATACTAACCATTGATGATTCTAACGCATAGACATCGTATTACAAACATACCAAATGAATAGGCCTTTTTTTCTGCTATATTCTTCGAAGTGATTAAATTATGGAACAAAAAAGGATACTATGAATTTGTAAATTTCAACTGATTTTTAACCTTTCAACAATACTTCATTGTTTTTCGATTTCAGTAACTTTTTTGGGGATATACGAGGTGTGTTCAAAAAATAACGGGAATTTTAATTTTTTGAAAAAAATATCCGTTTATTCACCTACATTAATGTTGTTACCTTCAAAGTAATCCCCCCTGGATAATATACACTTGTGCTAGCGCTTCTTCCAATCCTCGAAACGCTTATTAAATTCGATCTTTGGGGTAGCCTTTAGCTCTTTCAGCGATGCACTCTTAATGTCATCTGTGCTTGTAAATCGACGACTCTTTAAGGTTCTTTTTATTTTTGAGAACAAGATGAAGTCACACCGAGCCGTGTCTGGCGAATATGGAGGCTGAGGCATCATTACAGTATTGTTTTTGGCTAAATATTTACGAATAAGCAATGAAGTGTGTGCTGGTGCATTGTCGTGGTGCAAACGGAACGACTTGTCCTTCCACAAATCTGGGCGTTTTTTACGGATTGCTTCACGCAAACGACGTTGAACTTGTAGATAGTATTCCTTGTTAACCGTTTGGCCTTGTGGCAAGAATTCATGATGCACTGTGTCATTACTATGTTAAAAAACACAGTGAGTAGAACTTTCACATTTGACCGCACTTGCCGAGCCTTTTTCGGTCTTGGCAAGCCATTGTGCTTCTACTGGGATGATTGGACCTTAGTTTCGACATCATACCCGTATACCCATGTTTAGTCAACTGTTAAAACACGTTTCAGTTCTTCTGCATCGTTGTTGACTTCATTTAGTAACTCCTGAGAAACTTCCATTCGCCGTTTTTTTTTTTTTTGTTCAAAAGTCAACAATTTTGGAACAAATTTTGCTGCTACGCGTTTCATACCTAAACACTTCGAAAAAATTTGATGGCATGAGCCAATAGATATTCCAGCATCATCAGCAACTTCTCTGATTGTGATTCAGCGATCGTTCATAACCATTTCGTTCACTTTTTCCACGATTTCATCGGTTGTTAATGTGCTCGAGCGTCCAGTGCGTTCATCATTTTCAACGACTTTACGGAAATCTTGGAAACGCTTACACCACTCGGAATGTCTTATTTTACTCATAGCAGAATCGCCATAGGCCTTTATCAACATTTCACAAACTTTGTTACACTTAATATCATTTTTTACACACAATTTTACACAAATTCTTTGTTCCCTTACTTTCATCCAACAAAAATCACCAAACCAATAAAACACCTCTAACCTTACCTGTTGCGAAGGAAAAAGTAACAATGAAAACAGTTGGCAATTTCATGTTTTATTTTAAGGGTATGTCTACCAACATAACACAAAAAAAAATTTGTCAATAGGACTCTCCAAACCCGCGCAATTTAAAAATTCCCGTTATTTTTTGAACACACCTCGTAGATGTCATAAGTCAACATCTCTACTTTTAAAAACTTTCAGAAATCATGAAATAAGTAAATGATTAAATGAAAATAAATATCCAGTTCATAGGCTGTCAAATGCAATAAGCCTTAAAAATTTAATATTTCTCTAATAATTCAAATATTAATTAGTTCTAAAAAGAAAGCAATGCACGAGGTGATAGAAAAAAGCTTTAAATTTGTACAACAAAAAAAAAAAAGCCTGTTACGGCTCCGTTTTTAGTCTACTTTCCCGTTAAAAATAAAAGAATGACGAAAAAGTGTCAAAAGTGGCTTAATGCATCCAAAAAATATCGCCAAGTCCAAAAAAAAAAAAAAAAGTCAAAAAGAAACAAATAAAAAAAATTAATATTGAAAAATTAAAAATTGGAAAGTAGGGTATTGAGATGGGGAATTTGTGTGTCGGTCTGTCGGTCGGTCTGTCTGTCCCCCCTAATAACTTTTGAATGAACATTCCGATTTGAACAAACTTTTTTTTTTGTTGGAAAGATCTCGCCGAGTACAGCTCATTCCCATATTTGCTTTTTCGAATTGAACAATTTTTGGTTCAACTTTGAGCCGTTCAAACAACCTGCCCCGCGATACTAACTTTTTAGTGAACAGTCCGATTTGAATAAACGTTTTTTTGTTCGAAAGGTCTTATCAAGCGTACTTCATTCCCGCATTTACATTTCCGATTTGAACAATTTTTTGTTCAACATTGAACCGTTTAAACAAGCTGTCACCCCTAATAACTTTTGAGTGAACAGTCCAATTTAAACGAACTGTTTTTTGTTCGAAGGATCTCGGCAAGGATACTTCATTACCGTATTTAATTTTCAATTTGAACATTTTTTTGTTCAACATTGAACATTTCAAGTAACCTTTGCCCACCTAATAACTTTTAAGTGAACCGTCCGAATTGAATAAACTTTTTTTTGATCGAAAGATCTCGGAGAGGCTTATTCCCATATTTCGTGTTTTGATTTGAACCATTTAACGTTCAATGTTGAACCGTTCAGAAAAAAAATTTAACATTAGCGCCTACGGGGAATTTAAGTTGAATGTTGATCCTGAACTTAAAGGCGGATTTCCTTCAAACTAACTTTGTAAGAAATGGTTTTGATAAATAATGTTTATAAAGTACTTTTCTGAATAATCTTCTGTGAGGACTCTGATTCCGACTCCGACTCCGCAAACATGGCGGAAATGCAGGCTCAGAAAAAAAATGACTGACTGTGCAGACGATTTTTTGTTTATTTATTCATTTGTTTTACTTTATTCATTTGTTTTACTTTATTTATTATTATTATTATTATTATTATTTTTGGTAGACGATTTTTTTAGCAAAAATGTTTCATTCACGAGAGCATTTTATTCTTTAATTATATTTAACAACTGGCAACGGATTAAAAATGAAATTCGAGATATTTTATTAACGAACGAGTTTTTTTTTTTTTTTCTTTCTTTCTTTGATAAAATGTGTTTTGATGTTCTTTGTACTTTTATTTACATTTTTTTGAAAACGACTGAGGAATTTGTTCACGGAAGAAGAACTATAAAAGTTACATTCTTTAAAGGTGCGACAAAATTTTATTTATCCGTTTATTTACTTTTTACGTGTCTGTTTCATCTGATTAGAGGGGTACATTTTGCTTTTAGAAATCAGCTTCAAGTGCTAAAAAGGTAGGTTTGACGTAATTTTCAGTCTCAGATAATCAAGCGAATATTGATCAGATGCTAGAATGCCGACGTCGATGTACGGGAAAGTAGGCTCGTTTAGTTCTTGACAGAACTTCTTGTTAAAATGCCTTGTGGAATGTTGGTAACATATCTCGTTCGTTTGCGTAATAAAATATAATATTTTTCGTTATATATTTCAATGTAAAACATAAAACGTACCAAATTTAAAGCTTTCCCCATTTTGAACCAATGCAATTAACTGTATGTTCAATTGAATTTGTAATTTCCACATCTGCTTTCAATATTTTATTTATTTATTTACTTTCATTTTTTATTTATTTGTTTATTTATTTATTGCTCAAAAGAAACAGTTGCAAAAACAAGTCTAGATTACAAAGTTTTTAAATCATGTTAAAACATATTTTTAAAAAAAATAGGATATATGGTGCAGAAATTACTCTACAATATTGAAGTTGTAAAATATGAACTTGTTTCAAATTTACACCTCCCTTTGAACTCAAAGGAAATGAGGCAACACTAGCTATAAACATTTAAATTTGTTTTTTTTTTTTTTTTTTTGAAATATGTGCCTGAAATAAATGCTGACACGATGGATTTCTTACAAGACACCTCATCCACAAATTCCTTTTCAAACCTCATTTTTACCTTAAAGAGACCAAAAATGATTTAGCTTAAACCGAAAGCACAATATTGATGTTCCAGCTCTATAACCATGCAGACTTCAGAACTTTTCTCGCCATAATGCCGTGACTAGAGTACCTAATTGGAGTGAAACATTGGGCTCGTGAAGCTCATTTGCACTCGATTTCCCCCCAAGCAATTCTCGCCAAAGTGATGCTAATTAACGCACGAATCCGACAAAGAACCTCTTAGCTTCTGGGATTAGGGAACATTTGAATTAAATTTTGGGAGGTGAAGCCGAGTCTTGGGAAGGTTACACATTGCCTTGGAGAGATGTTTTAAAAATAAGGAGCTTTGGTTGTGGGAATGTAAAGGAGATTTTCATACATATATATGAAATCAGAAAAGTGAGAGATGTTAAATGAATTTTATTAGAGAAATGGCTGCTTGTTAAGAGAAAGTTGAATTCGTGTCTTATGAGTTAGTCTCATGCAATGTTTGAAGCTTTTGCGATGAATCTTTCACGCAATGTAGAAGCATGTATATTTAATCGCACTCACCGTGGAACTCGAAATACGTAGCTCTTTATTTAACAAGCATGAAAAAAAAACCCTAAGTTTTTATATATCTGATTTAAAATCTTTCACCCAATGTAGAAGCATGTGTATTTAATCACGCTCACCGTGGAACTCGATATACGTAGCTCTTTATTTAACAAGCGTGAAAAAAAACCCTAAGTTTTTATATATCTAATCTAGAATCTTTCGCCCAATGTAGAAGCATGTATATTTAATCACACTCACCGTGGAACTCGAAATACGTAGCTCTTTATCTAACAAGCATGAAAAAAAAACCTAAGTTTTTATAATCTAATTTAGGCCACTTTTAGAAAAGATTCTGCCAGTTTTTGGATCAGGACTGGACGTTCATTGAAGACTAGTCACAAATTACGTCACTACATATTATCCACAAAAAAGTAACGCCTACATTACGATGTTATAACTGGATTTTTCAAACGCGAAAAAGCATTATAATTTATTTTTTACATTTCCAAATTGGCTTTACCTCGATTCAAGATTTACTTTGAATAACTGCTATGATTCCCCAAACTGTCATCGAATATTTTCATGTGCCACTATTCAGGCAAGAATAGCAATTTTTTCGCGCAATGTCAGAATTCACACCCCCCCCATTGTTCCGTACCACGATGTAAAATTTCTTTAGTTAATCAATTTATCCAAGAGTGTCAATGCCAATTAGAAACCTAATGAATACTGCATATTTTACAAGCCGTATAAGCATACGACATGAACGGAGACATTTCCTGCATCTTGAAAATCTACCTACTAAACACTGGAACACTGGTTTGAACTCGCAACCAAAGAAGTAAGAGATCAGCTTCTAACTAGTACGCTACCTCGCCAACACGTAATAAAACAAATCTACACCGAAAATTTGTTTAACTTTCATTTTTTTTCACCCGGCTGTCAATGATTGTGTTTGTTTAGCTTAGGCATGCTTTGGAGGTTACTCCTTTTAGGCAGGATGTCATAACCTGGTTTATGGTCTCGGAGAATGACTGGTTTTGAAGTAAAGAAGCAGGAGTTCTTTTGCTTTAGAGTTTGCAAATCTGCAAGGAATGAGAAGGCAGATGTGGAAATACCGTTTTTCTATAGCCCTGGTCATAGCAAGTCAAATTTTTTGTGATAAAAGGGATGTTGCTATCAAAGTTGCCCTTTCATCTATACAAATTTACATTCTGAAGTTAAGAATAAAAGCTTAAAACTAATAGTCCGAGAGCCAGTAACAGATATATATGACCAAGTTCCTCTCAAGTGATAATTAGTAAAACGCAGCAGAAAATCGAACTATGAAGCCTCGTGAATGTCAGCTGAGGCTCGGTGGGGGCATAAGCAGTTGGAACCTCCCACGCTTGAAGAAAAAAAAAAAAATTCAGTCATTTCCTCTCGCCTAAAAATTTACCAGATGATAGCTTATATGTAACTATTGATAAATATATGCGTCAGCTGGCTGTATCTCGGTGGAAAAATTGTCAGCTGATACTTTGAAGGTCGTTACGTAGAAGTTAGCTAGAAGCATTTACTGACTCACTGTTCGACAAAAAAAAACCTTGAAAATGCTTCTGGTATTTTGAAGGCTGATTCTTATGTAATTTGACCCCCTGAATCCGAATATGACCCCCGTTTTCCCCCATCACGTCCCAATTTTTTTTAAAACGCCCCCCTTTTTTTTCATTTTTCCTTAGTTTCAGGGCTATAATATTTTTTTTTTGGAGGGGAAAGGAGCCTTATATTCACCAATAAATTTTTTTGAAGGTCAAGAGAGACTCAAAGTTTAAAATCATGAGCCCCGAGAAAATAATCGGGGAACTTGGGGGGAGAAGGGGGGGCCTGGCCCCCCAAAATATTTGAAAAATCACCAAAAACGATCTTTTTATTCTAGTTTCTTTAAAAAGACCTTTAAAACATTTTTTTCGGTGCAGAACCAGAGTATAGGATCCGCTCCTATGGCTCCTGGGTCAGAAAAAATTTTCACGCTGTAAAATTTTTAAAAAAAATAAAATAATGCTTTAAAAATCGCACTTTGCACTCGAGTTTTAAAGCAGGTCTTCAGCCAAAAAAAAAAAAAAAAAACAAAATTGTGGCTGATTCTTATGTCAAATGACTCCCTATTTCCAAATATGACCTCAGTTTCCCCCCTCCACCCCCTCTTTCCAGAGAGTCCCCCCCCCCCCAATTCAGAGTCATTTTACTAATTCGGAGGGGAAAAGTACATTACGTAACCCGTTAACATAATTCTAAAAGGCAACAGAGGTTCAAAGTTCAAAATCATGTACATGTGTACCAAAAATATAAACTATGGCGGTGTACCCCTCCCCCCCCAAAAAAAAAAAAATCTTCTTTTCTTGTTTTTCTAAGAGACAGTTTAAATCTTTTTTTTTTTTTTTTTTTTTTGTGAAAAATCAGAGTATTGAATTTTCTTTTCTTTTTTTGGGGGGGTGAGGGGGGAGGTATACCGCCCTAGTTTATATTTTTGGTACACATGTACATGATTTTGAACTTTGAACCTCTGTTGCCTTTTAGAATTATATTAACGGGTTACGTAATGTACTTTTCCCCTCCGAATTAGTAAAATGACTCTGAATTGGGGGGGGGGGACTCTCTGGAAAGAGGGGGTGGAGGAGGGAAACTGAGGTCATATCTGGAAATAGGGGGTCATTTGACATAAGAATCAGCCACAAATTTGTTTTTTTTTTTTTTGGCTGAAGACCTGCTTTAAAACTTGAGTGCAAAGTGTGATTTTTAAAGCATTATTTTATTTTTTTTTTAAATTTTACAGCGTGAAAATTTTTTCTGACCCAGGAGCCATAGGAGCGGATCCTATACTCTGGTTCTGCACCGAAAAAAATGTTTTAAAGGTCTTTTTAAAGAAACTAGAATAAAAAGATCGTTTTTGGTGATTTTTCAAATATTTTGGGGGGCCAGGCCCCCCCTTCTCCCCCCTAGGTTCCCCGATTATTTTCTCGGGGCTCATGATTTTAAACTTTGAGTCTCTCTTGACCTTCAAAAAAATTTATTGGTGAATATAAGGCTCCTTTCCCCTCCAAAAAAAATATAATAGCCCTGAAACTAAGGAAAAATGAAAAAAAAAAGGGGGGCGTTTTAAAAAAAAATTGGGACGTGATGGGGGAAAACGGGGGTCATATTCGGATTCAGGGGTCATTTTACATAAGAATCAGCCTTCAAAATACCAGAAGCATTTTCAAGGTTTTTTTTTGTCGAACAGTGAGTCAGTAAATGCTTCTAGCTAACTTCTACGTAACGACCTTCAAAGTATCAGCTGACAATTTTTCCACCGAGATACAGCCAACTGACGTATATATTTATCAATAGTTACATATAAGCTATCATCTGGTAAATTTTTAGGCGAGAGGAAATGACTGAATTTTTTTTTTTTTTTCTTCAAGCGTGGGAGGTTCCAACTACTCATCCCCCCCACTGTGCCGCAGCTGACGGTCATAGGGCTTTATGATACTGTTGTCTGATGCGTATGGCCAATTATCTATCGAGAGGAAATAATTAACCAAATTTTCACCTGGCTCTCGGACTATAAAGACTCTGGGCGAGGTACGTTTTAAAACCTCTCTCACTGTATTTCTGTTTGGTGCAGTTGTTTGTCTTCGTATCTTTGAACTATTTGTATCTTACAAGTAAAACGTTTCGGTGTCTAAAAAATTTAGATTGAAATAAGTGATTAAAAAAACCTACTGATTAAGTTTAACTTTAAAACTATTACCTCTATTAGGTTCACTTTTCAAGAGAAGTATAATTCTTGACAAATGTATACCTTCTTTTTTTAGTACAAAATTCCTGTCAGTTGTTTTAAAAATTGATAAAAACTGTCAGTTGTTCTCACTTGCATTGGGGAAAAAATATCGCATCATCATCTCATTAACAGAAACGTTAATTTCCTAACCTAACATTTCCTCCCTTTTTTACTTCTTTTTTTCAAAGATGCGGTTTCAACTTTATTAATCAACTGCGCTTTAATAATAAATGCTTAGTAATCCCGTTTTGATGCCTGATATCTGGAAAAAATGCATACGTTTTTCTTTATCTGTGTTCACTGCTAATGTTTTCACAGCTAATTAACTTAACTCTGCTATTTTGATTTTAGCAAACAACTAATTAAGACGGCGTTCATAATGTTTCGAAATTTTCTCCTGAGTAACAAAGTATTAGTTTCATTTTACTCTTCTTGTGGTACTATGATAAATGAAGCGCGTAGCTGCAAATGTAGATATCTCTAATTCTAATTTTCCGCAAATGAGGTTTTTTTTTATTTCATTTACTTAGTTAGTTAGCGGTTCCTTCATTATAATGATTAGGCGGGTTACCGAGAGATAGTTAAACAGTTTTAAAATGGCTTCCTAAATGGTTTAAACGAACGGAAAAATATATTGTAACTCCTATCTTTTTGTAATGACAGAAATGTGAATCCTCCCCCTCCCCCTTGTAGAAATACCTACTTTTGAAGCCATACGCTTCAAATTTAAGTGGCAAAACATATTTTGGACTTTTCATTCCAATATATTCTTGACATACTATTAACACATCAGAATCTTAATGTCAGCAAACAAAGTTAAAAAAGTACTCAGTATTAGTTTATTTGAAAACATTACAAATAAAATACTTCGATTAAAGTTCAATTATTTAAAATTACTTTTTAATTAACGAATAAATGTAAATATAATAACATCATTTTTTAAATGTTTGCGAATTTAATAATGAGTAAATCAAATTCTGGAAAATAGTTACTGCTTTGCATTCTTATCAACAGACACACATGTCCCATGAATTTGACTAAAATATACGGGACCAACTTTCAGTAAACTTGGTATACTACATATCCATCGCCATTTAATAATTTTATGTATAAAAAATCCATTATCATCCTTTAAGCTTATGATCTTTGATGAGTAAGAATTTTCTCTATGCAGTTAACTTGTCACAAAATTATGTTAATGTTTTATTACTGAAATACCAGCATTATTTCCGTTACACATTTAATTAGCATTCTTAGTCTGAATTTTTAAGAATCAAATTTCTGTGTCGGAAAAACATGTTTATTTTTATAATTAAAAAAAGTACGATGTATTTTATGTTACCGCGCACAAAGGGGGGAGGGGCATCCCAAACATAGCCGGAGTTTTAGTCTGAACTGGTAGTTTATCAAATTTTTCTTTCAGACATTTTCAATTTACATTGCTCAAAACAATTAGAGGAGCACATGGTTTTAACAAAATTACGTGAAGATGTATATCAATAAGTAGTATAAAATGAATCGTCCATAATTTAAAACCTAGCAGAAAACGGAAGAAGAAAATTTTATGTGAAAATTAAAGTTTATGACGTCAAAAACCAGAAAAAGGAGATATGTGCAGAAATCAGGATGTTGCAGAAACGTCCGTTTTATTGCCGCGACTGTAAAATTCGATAGCGCAGTAGTTTTTTTATAATTTTTTTAGGAGACAAGGTTACTGGAAAATGTTTCAACAACGTGATTTACCAGAATCAATGCCATGGCATGCTATAGGCAGGCTGGAATCCGGGCAATCCTAACGTAGTGTCGCAGATGATATTGGAGTCGTCAGAGGTGTTGCAGGGCTGTGTAATCGATTCCAAGAAACAGGAAATGTTAGACGTCGTTAAGGGTAAGGTCGGTCACTCACCACAACAGCAACTGATGACCGGTATATACGGTTAACAGTCGGTTGAAACATAATAAAGAATGCTACGCATCTGCAAAGACAGTTGTTCTTGGAAATAGGACGAGGTTTGTTCAGCCAAAAACAGTACGTAATCGATTTCATAAGGGAAGGCTCTATGCACGAAGGCCAATGGTTTGCATTTTCTTGAACCCACGCCACCGTGTGGCCCGCAGAAGATGGGCTCTTGAACATCGAGATTGGGAGCAACATGATTGGAGCCAAGTGCTGTTTACAAACGAGTCTCAATTCAGTGTGGAGAGACGTGTTCTGGTATGGAGAGACAGGGGCACTCTAAATAACCCCGCATTCGTTCGTGAAAGGTCACAATACAGATGAGCTGGTTGGATGGTATGGGGTGGAATCAGCATAGGTGGACGTCCGGACTTGCATATTATTTGGAATGGCACTTTGACGGGCAGAAGGTGTGCAGACGAGATACTGAGACCTCATGTCATCCCTTTCGCTGGAGCTATTGGAGAATCTTTTGTTTTTCAAGACGATAATGCTCGATTGAAGAGAGATTGTTTGAAGCTGAAAAAAATGATGCGTATGGAATGTTTAGCGTGTTCTACTGACCTGAATCCAATAAATCATGTTTGGGTCATGCTCGGACGATGTATTGCTGCGCGACCAAGGTCGCCTATTACTGTCCGAGACTCGGAAATTGCACTTCTTGGGGAGTCAGGTCAATAACTTTATTGCATTCATACCAAACAGTTGTGCAGCAGTCTCAGCTGTTCAAGGAGACCACAAGCTTTATTAAAACTCATGCATCATGTCTAAACAGAGTCTTTTTTCATTTTTTACATGTAACCAAATTATTGCCCTAAATCACCTTTTCATGTTTTTTCCACGTTTTCAAAGAATTAAAGGCTAATTCCAAAGTTTTTAGCTCTTCTTACTATTCATTGTATGCCAATCTGTGGCTGTCTTGCACAGTTTTCTTTACTTTTTTGCTTGCTCCCCTAATCGTTTTGAGCAGTGTATTATCCATTAAAGTCGATGCACCTGACCAGCTTTCTTTCCAACGATTAGCACTTGCAGAAATAACTCTTCAACTTTGGTAGCATCCCGTTCTCGCTGCTAATCTGTACCACTAAAGCGATTCCTTTACATGTGTAATTTTCATGTTCTACACTAGAAAACAATCAGACGAGGCTTAGGTTTGCAAATACAAAGTGTTAGGGACGATAGTCTACTCCTTTGAGCTGAATAGCGATTCGCCAGTAGAAACGGAATGTACTGCATTGCCAAAATGCCATCTTAAAATACTTGAGTGACCTTCTATAATCTAACAAATATAAAGCCTTTTGCAATCTGATGGTTGGGGGTATTATAACAGTCAACCATGAGAAAAAATATAAAATTCATTTAGAAATCTAAACATGAAGTTATATTTATGTTTTATAAACGTCCTGTTTTAATTATTACGACAATAAGCATCATCACTCATTATTACAGCATTTTGGTGTCATGGTCTATAAGGTTAAGTAGAGTGAGTGGGCTTAAAATAGAAAAAAAAAAGATATTTCATGTCCGTATTCGAAGTTAAATAGTATATATTACTTCTATATTTTAAAATTTATTAGTTGGATATAAGAGGTTCTTCAAAAATATTTTAAAGAAACTTCAATGGAACTTCTTTCAACAAAAATATTGTAGGGGGAGGAGCAAAAGGAAGAGGGCTCTTCGATGCCCTCTTTCAAAATATATTTCTGTATCCGTCCCTGATAGTAATTTCACTATAAGTCTAGATTAGTATTTTTAATGCAGAGTTTTATTGTTGCTCATATTGAAAAATAAAAAGTCTAAATGCTAGATGAAACCATAAAACATTACGACTTCGGATTTTACCTCTACAAGATATCCCTCCGGAACACGCTACTTGTGTTAAATTCTTTGAGAGATTCGACCGAACATTCGTAAAACTTCAGCACTTAAAAGCATTGGAAAAGAAAATGGTTCCTTTAAAGTGAAATTTAGTTTCTTAATTATAAGTTTAATACTTAACTAGTGACACTATGGAAGTACAAAAGTGATTCTTCTGCTTATATTGCAAAATTTTTCTCGAAACTAACCCAATCAGTGAGTTTTATGGGTGAACGCTTGCTAGGATACTGTTATTACTAAAATTACTTTACTTTCGGATGCTACTTCTGTATGCTAATGCAAAATTTAATTTCCCTAATTAGAACTTCAGTACTGAACTTTCTGAAATAAAATTTTTTTTATAGCGCTTCAGAAATTCTGTACATCTTACCGAATTTTAGTCGACGCTTTAACAGTAAAGCGTTTATTCGTGGATTGAATGTCTACATAATGTTGCAGAATTAAGTATTTTTCTTCAAATTTTCAAAAGGACTCATTTAATGTGCGATGAACATATTAGTTAAAATATCAATTACATTACCTTTTTTTAATTTACTTTCATTAAACGGCTTTTATTCCACAGGCAAGGGCGTGTAGCTCATCGGCGACTGACATAGTTTAAATATTTGAAAAGACTTAATAACTACTGATTTAACCCTACACTGCATGATGTTTTATTTTTCGTAGAAAAAAATATATGTGTTTGTCAATGTAATAAGAACACATGGAAAAATATTTTAAAACATTTAACTCTAAATTTTCACCCCTTTCTAATTAAAAATAGTTTTGTTGCCAAATGGCTACACCATGCATTCAACAGATAAAAATGATTGTAAATGATAGTCTTGAAATTAGTTCTTTTTTGTAAAAAAAATAGAGGAATTGAACATTTGGTGCACTGTACTCTTGTAATCCTTTACATTTTGACATTTTACATTATTTTTTATATGTACTTGTACTTTCCGATGATCAATTCTGTCAAATCTGATGTCTTTTGGAGGCTCTCTCGCGCAAGCTTTCTTTCTTTTCTCTTTTTTTTTTTTGGTTTGTAACTCTAGTTCCTCTGTAGCTAATGGTCTCTTTTTAATACGCTTTTATTAATTTCACATGTGGGTTTGTTTGTTTGTATGTATGTATGTATGTATGTAACTCTGAATAAAAGATAAAATTTACGTTCTTTGCAAATATAAAAGTAATATATTTAATATTATTTTTAATACTAAAGGCTAAACTGTATTGCATATTGATGTATTATATGTACATGTAAACTTAAGTGCGGATATTCAGTAGTTTTGAAAATCAGAGGGAAACCCGTGATGATCACAGCGCATTCCAATGTACTATATTTTAAAATTATTAATGACTTTACTTGTCCGTGTAAGCACAACGTTTGTGCTATCTGAGATCTAAAATGAATACGTTTTAAAGGCTTTTCCCTATTGATTTTTTGTTTGTTCACTCTGTTGAACATCAACTAAGCATTGATAATTGCGAGGTCTTATAAACGGTAGGACAGCCGAAAGTACCACTTTTGGGTCCGCATGATTATATTATACCTTCCAAAAAGAGAAAGAAGCTAGCGCGAAACATAAACAAAGCACATACTTTATGAACTATAGAGATGAATCGAAGTGTTCTCTGGATGCTTACTGCATAATGTTGCCAAATGGCTACAGACGTGTATTATGTCCTAGATTTTTTCCAAATAATTATTTTGATGTAAAACGCATCTTAAACGAAAGATAAATGTTTATTTTATTCATGTTATTTTTTTTAAAGACTAAAAAAATATTTCATTGTAAAAAATAATTTCAAAACATGGTAGTTTGAGTGATTTTAAAAGCTATCCATATGGATTCATTTAAGAGCATGTAACAGACCAGTGCTGCCATGTATGGAGGATAAATGGTGATAATTGCTTTAAATATACCCAATACTTGCTTTTTATGCATTGAGTTGCCTTATGACTACATTCTGCTATTCATAAGGAGGACAAATTGTCCATGTAGCCAATTGGCAACACCATGCAGTATAGGGTTAAAATCAAACTTTAATGTTTTATAATGCAACATACCTGAAATTAGATTTGTTTACACATAGTATAGAGTGAAATGTAAACGATGTATCATTAAAATTTCATAGTTTAGAAGAAAAATTTCAAACCTTAACTTTAAACTAGTATTTTATACTACAGAAACTAACCAGCAAATGAATATCATTTATCCCTTTCTTACCAATATTCCAGAAAAATGAAGAAAGCGTGTTCTCGAAATTGTTACGTAATACAAGTTTATTTTTCTTTAAATTACTCGTAAGTTAAATACTAATGCAATTACTTTTCTGAAGATGAAGAAAACAAATTTGCATAAACTCAAAAGAGTCTCTGCATACATTTGTTTACCAAAAAAACAAACGGAAATGATTGTTTTTAATAGGTAAATTTGTTTCATGATTAACACATTCAGCGAATTCAATTATGAATTTTAGATTTTTTCCCCTCTACGAAGAGCAAGTGAAAAACAAATCAACTCTTTGCGTTTCTTTTTATTTCCGTACTATTCATTTTTTCAACACAGTAAACTAACAAACTAACAATACGGGGAATTCCTGAGGAGAGCTAATTAAAAATTACTTTCCCCCCCTCCAAGTATTGCTCATTTAAATGTTCAATGAATTAGCACATTTGTGAAGCTTACAAGAGGATTGCAGATAATCAGAAGACCGCAAGTCTGACTTTTGTCTTAAAGATCACAATTGGAAAACAATTGCACCTGGGGCCCAAAGGGGAAAAAATCTGTTTTAGTTTTATACCCCAAGACTACCCCAAACATAGATCCCCACATAACACCATGTTTTTTGCATTCAGAAATTTTTCCCACAGTAAAAAGTTATTATTGTTTTCAAAAATATTTTGAAAGTTTATTTGTATGTGTTTTATATAGAATGAGCAAAAGTTTCCCCCACTACACCATGTATATTGGTGACGTTTTTAATTTTAAACCTATCAACCGTTTAACGATTTAATTCAAGTAATGACTTTGTATGAATGAGCTTAATAAAACTTTTAAAACTTTTATCACGTACACTTCGTCAGTAAAAAAGGTTTTGGAGAATATTAGGCCTCTACCAAAGAAATCAACAAACAATATTTTTCATTTCTCGAAATAGATCAATTAATTTCTTCTTTGGCACCAGTCAGTGCAAATGAAACTTTTTATTAATTTATTGATTAAATTTTATCATGATCTAAATTCTAAAGCTTTAATGAAGTGATGAAACTTCTACTACTTCGAACACACATAAATATTTTTTTCAAAATGTTCTTGAAAATAATAATAGTACTTTTCAACGGGAGAAAGCATTTCTGAGTGGAAAAAAATACCTCATAAGAGGGCATTGCACTAATAATGTTTAACTTTTTAACTTGTGAATGAAACTTGTGAGCGTGCATTGTAAATAAGTAATCAACGTTCATCAGTTTTGAAAATGCTTCTTTCAAAATTTTGAGAGATCCTTTAAATAATGATTTGTTTTCTTGCTTTTTTTTGCTTTGGAAACCGAGCTAGCAATGTTAATAAATTATTTTTTTTTTAATCATTCATTAAAAATACCTGAAAATATTCTTAACAACCCATTCATAGCAATTGTTGTCTCTAAAATTGTTTTTGTAGGATACTCTAGCTTGAAAAATATGAATTTATTTGTTTCTAAATTTCAGTTATACTTTTGTTATGGGTGATTCCACGATTTCATTTGGGACAACTTGAACTGAAATTTCCTTAAAATTTCTAATCTATGCAAATTAATTAGGACAAGAATAAAAAAAAATGTTTTGCCTGCAAGAGTACTTGACTCGGGTGGTTTGTTAAGCTAAAAATGTTTACTATATTTTTTTTAATTCTAGTTTATTTCTCTCATGTGGGACACACTTTTGGACATCAACTTTAAAGTCCATGATTATAGCTATCCTTCGAACCTGTTGTTGGGAAATTAATTAAATGTATACTTTACTCTCTTTCTAATAATTTAAATGTGTTAGTTTAATAAGGAAACAAACCGCGGGTTATTCCACAGATAATCAGACATTTTGTTCCGTAAGAGAAATATTTATATATCACGTTAAAAGTAATTCTTAAAAATAGTATGAAACAAACATTTTTGCCTAAGAAACCACACATACGAGTGTGTCATTTTTCGGCAAGATTTTTTTTATTGTCATACTTTTTGTAATTAAATTTTGAAAAAACCAACTTCTCTGCACAAAACCCAAGTTTGAAACCTGTGCAACAAAGATTATGCTTTTTTAAAGAATGGCACAATGCAATTATTTTTTCTGCGACTGGAATTTTTTCGATATAATTTCATTTTGTGTGCCTATTTTTTCTGCGGTCCTGCCTTGACTGACTTTAGATGTGACAGAAACTACCGTTTAAGCAATCAAGTTCTCAGTTTTTTCCATTAAAACAGTTTCTGAATGTTGCACATTATGACTATAATAACTATGAATAACTATGATATCATACATCAACACCAAATAAAAAGTCTGGTGCGAACGCCACACTACTCCCTTTTACGTTTAAATTCCATAATAGATGCCTTAAGTAAGCCTAATAGTGCTTTGAGTGAGCAAGAGAATAATTCAAACATTTACACCCCCTGTTTTTCACGAATCAATGAAAATAATGTTTTACCATGATTCATTTTCTAAATATCGCTGATTTTATCATGATAAAGTGAATTTTTCGCAACATATCGCGAAAAGCCCAAATTGAATCCAATATTTAAAAAAAAAAAATCGTTTTTTCGCCAAATTTGTCGCCAAGTTGGCGGCGAACACTTGGCTACTAAACGCTAGGCGATATATTGCCAAGTACTCGTGCCAAATCATATAGCTTAATCTGCATTGAAAGTAACATTGATTTACCCCCAAAAAAGGGGTAAAAAAAACCCCTTGGTAATATTCAAATGCAACCACAAGGGGGGAGGTGCACAACTAGACACCCCTCAGAGCCTACATACCAAATTAGAAGCTTCTAATTTTTGAGTTATGCGACATACATACGCATATACACTGCGATGCAAAAGTTTAGACAAAATGCAAATATGTGAATAAAAAGAAAACTATTCAGCGAAATGCTTTCAAATTTCTACTGCAGGTACACAATATGGTCCCAAATACGTGTCTGGAGTTTTGAAAAATATAACCGAAACGAAAATCGGAAATTACAAAAGACATTTTTTTTCACTGCTGCAAAAGTTTAGACAAAAGTCTGACTTTATGCAAATATCCCTTGAAATGTGATTGGTGGAGGTAAAGCGGGACTTTATTCTTCAAATATAAAGCTCAGAGATTGCTGAATGAATAATAAAAATCCCAAAAGCTCTGTAAATCGCGTGTAAAGAAGATGAGAAAGTTTCGAATCCGAAATTTGAAAATGACCCTACTTTATTAATTTTTTTGTCTTTAAATCGGCTCTAGTATGGTAGTACATTGTTTTTACCTCATGGAGAGCAAATTCAGACATGCGTATCCGTCAATAAATCCAAGAAAAGTTATATTTCTTAAGGATGAAGGAATTGAAGAAACGGTTCGAGCTGACGATTCGCCCCTTATTCCTAAAAAACTTCAACCGTGGTCAAAAACAGCACGTGACAGCATAAGTAGATGAACAACTGAATCGGGATGCATTAAAAAAACAAAGAATTGTGCTTGAGCCTTTTCGGACAGAGTGTCCCAAATGAGTCAGATTTTAATTTGGAAAGCTACATATGTATCATCGTGACTAAAAAATGAATGCTACTTTCTCTGATGAAAATTATTAAAATTGGGATGGCCTAGATGGATTATAATTCTATTAGCGGGGCTTGAGAAAAGATCCAGTAATCATATGCTGTGCTGCTTTTACCATTAAAATTTTGCTTATTTGGAACACTCTGTCCGAAAAGGCCCAAGTACAATTCTTTGTTTTTTTTTATGCATTCCGATTCAGTTTTCAATCTACGTATGTAGTCACGTGCTGTTTTTGACCCAGGTTGAAGTTTTGTAGGAATAAGGAGCTAATCGTCAGCTCGAACCGTTTCTTCAATTCCTTTATCCTTAAGAAATATAACTTTTCTTGGATTTATTGACGGATACGCAGTCTGAATTTGCTCTCCATGAAGTAAAAAACAATGTACTACCATACTAGAGCCGATTTAAAGAAAAAAAATTAATAAAGTAGGGTCATTTTCAAATTTCGGATTCGAAACTTTCTCATCTTCTTTACACGCGATTTACAGAGCTTTTGGGATTTTTATTATTCATTCAGCAATCTCTGAGCTTTATATTTGAAGAATAAAGTCCCGCTTTACCTCCACCAATCACATTTCAAGGGATATTTGCATAAAGTCTGACTTTTGTCTAAACTTTTGCAGCAGTGAAAAAAAATGTCTTTTGTAATTTCCGATTTTCGTTTCGGTTATATTTTTCAAAACTTCAGACACGTATTTGGGACCATATTGTGTACCTGCAGTAGAAATTTGAAAGAATTTCGCGGAATAGTTTTCTTTTTATTCATATATTTGCATTTTGTCTAAACTTTTGCATCGCAGTGTATATACGTACATACATACATACATACGCGTATACATACATTTCGCACATACATACGTACAAACAGACGTCACGAGAAAACTCGTCATAATTAACTCGGGGATGGTCGAAAAGGATTTTTTAGCTGTTTATATGTTGGTAGGTACATATGCACGTGATGATAGGTCGAACAGAGCCTGATTACCACAAGGGCACGCGGGGCACAAGCCCCTCCTCTTAGATTTCAGGGGGGCCCAAAATCCCCTTACTTTATCCAATGCCTCCTAAATATTAAATGCTTAGTATATATTTTACTAAAATGCCTACTGTGTATGTTGACATATACACTGAAGTGACAAAAGTCATGGGATACCTCTTAATATCGTGTCGGCCCTCCTTTTGCCCGGCGAAGTGCAACAACTCGACGTGGCATGGACTCAACAAGTCGTTGGAAGTCTTCTGCAGGAATATTGAGCCATGCTGTCTCGATAGACGTCCATAATTGTGAAAGCGTTGATGGGGCAGGATTTTGGGCACGAACAGACCTCTCGATGGTGTCCCATAAATGCTCAAGGGGATTCATGTCGGGCGATCTAGGTGGCCAAATCATTCGTTGGAATTGTCCAGAATTTTCTTCAAACCAATTGCGAACAGTTGTGGCCCGGTGACATGGCGCATTGTCATCCATAAAAATCCCATCGTTGTTTGGGTACATGAAGTCCATGAATGGCTGCAAGTGATCTCCAAGTAGCTGCACATAAGCATTTCCAGTCAATGTTCGGTCCAGTCGCACTAGAGGACCAAGTCCATGCCATGAAAAAACAGCCCACACCATTACGGAGCCACCACCAGCTTGAACAGTGCCTTGCTGACAGTTTGGGTCCATGGCTTCGTGGGGTCTGCGCCACACTCGAACCCTACCATCGGCTCTTACCAGCTGAAATCGTGACTCATCGGACCAGGCCACGGTTTTCCATTCATCTAGGGACCAACCGATATGCTGACGTGCCCACGAGAGTCGCTGCAAGCGATGTCGTTCTGTCAGTAAAGGCACTCGAGTCGGTCTTCTGCTGGAATAGCCCAAGAAATCCAAATTTCTCCGCACAGTTCTAGCAGACACGTCCATTGTACGTCCCACATTGATATCTACGGTGATTTGACGCAGTGTTGCTTGTCTGTTAGAATTTACGACTCTTTGCAGACGTCGCCGGTCTCGATCTTTAAGTGCAGGCGGTCGACCACTGCGCTGTCCATGGTGGGATGTTATGCCTGAAATTTCATACTCTCGGCACACTCTTGACACAGTGGATCTGGGAATGTTGAATTCTCTAACGATTTCCGAAATGGCATGACCCATGCGTCTAGCTCCAACTAACATTCCGCGTTCAAAGTCTGTTAATTCACGTCGTGCGGTCATCATCACGTTAAAACCTCTTCACATGAATAACTTGAACAGAAATGAAAGCTCTGTAAAAGCACTGCGCATTTATACCTGTTCTATGCGATGCTACTGCCATCTGAAAATTTGCATATTGCTATCCCATGACTTTTGTCACTTCAGTGTATTTTTTTCTTAATAATTTGGTGGCATTATTATTTTTTTTAAATTGATCTTTGCACAAAACTTTTATTTCATTCTGGTATCGTAAGATGTTTCTTACTTGTAATACATAACTGATATGAGAAGGGGGGGGGGGCGAGGGGCCCTGAAATAGAATTGTGCCCCGTGTCCAATGTCAGAATGATCGGGCTCTGAGGTCGAAAGAACTACTCAACATTCATTCTAGGGTGAGAAAAATCAAAATTTTCACCGAAATTTGAGCGAAGTTTTTTTCGTAATTACAATACGTCCTTTACTACGTAAAAGGAATTAAAAAGGTGCATGTGAAATGGGGAAAATTAATTATTTCTCGACATTTTTATCTTTATTTTAATTAGTTCTACTTGAATTTTATAAAAAAATTAAAAAATAGGTCATTAAATACACAATTAATATCAGCATTAACTTCTTAACATATCGTTTGCATTCGAATAAAGATAAAAAATATTTTTGTTCAGTAACCAAAATGCAAATTTATCGGAGAATAAAATATTCCAAGTTTTCAACGACTCTTCAACGAATTTTCAGCAAAGATCATAAACTAAAGTCTCGCTCATCAGTAATACAAAATTTAAAATTTGTATCATTTTGTATGCAACGTATGCAAGTATTGCTTGACAGTTTTTTTTTAATCAATTTTTTTTTTAAACCTTACATTTTGTGAACTGTTCCTAGTGTTATCAACATTGCTTTCGAATTGGACAACGAAAGGGAATTCAGTAACACTTTTATTCTTAGCAAAATGCGCTTAAGTGAAATTTTAAAATTCCTGACAAGTATCTTGAGAAACAGCTCCTGTTGCAAGCGCCACAAAGAGAAAAGTCTTGAGATCAAAGCACATACTTATATAAACAAATCAAACGGATATTGAATTCTTTTCGATGTAAATGACATTGCCAGGCGCCTTTTCTTCCCTGAGTTTGACAGGAAATTAAAATAGTTTTTACTTTATAGAGTTTATCGTTGTTCTTCCGAAATTTCTGTTCCTTCTATACGACTGGAATTTCGTTTTGAAATATTGTTTCAAATAATCATTAGCTTTTAAGTTACTGAAAGTTTATTAATGAATATTTATAGTCTTGATTCGTAAATATTTCAAGAGATAGTGAAATGTTAATAAAGCTATAAGAGAAGGGTTAGTATTAAGATACTTATAAAAATATTTTTGAAAAAAAAATTGAACCGATTTCGGAACTTCACTCAGCAAATGCTCTAAAAAGTAAAAAATAATTTTATTCTTTGAACACCATCGTTACTACATTTAAACATAAGTTTTGAAGTCGGCGCAAAAAAGCTAAATAGAATCATTCGAAACTAAATATAAATTTAAATGAATCCAGGTTCTTTATTCGCATTCGCATTCATTGAAAAATACATATTTATGTAATGGTACAAATATTCAGCTCTCAATTTTCAATGATTTCTCTGAAAATGTTGGCAAAAAATAGTAAACATCATTTTTCCTATAGTTTTTGCGCCGACTTCAAACCTTATGTTTAAATGTAGTATCGATGGTGTTCAAAGAATAAAATTATTTTTTACTTTTTAGAGCATTTGCTGAGTGAAGTTCCGAAGTCGGTTCAATTTTTTTTTTCAAAAATTACAGCATGGAATGTCACGTTGACATAAAACTTAAATACTTATGAATAATAAACAAATAAATTACTTTGTAATGGAAAGTAAAGGAAATCGTAATGATAATAAGCTCCATTTCTCAGATTACTCCATACTCGTGTTTTTGGAATTTCAAAGAATATCCAAAAGCTCACTTTTTTGCATAGAAAAAGGGGCTCCTTGAAATTTCCAAACAATTGCTTGCAGCATTCTGCAAATTTGTTCGTATGCACTGCCATGGTTTTTTTTACTTAGATGCAGATTTAGAAGAACATAAAAGAGTTGGCGGGCTGTATTTTCCCACTCAGATGCAATAGGTGGTTAAAATTTCATCAGGATAGTTACGGTGACGATTTTAAGGTTTTACATAAACATATAAATAGCATTTTCATTTCATCAATAAGTAGAAAATGCATCAGTTAAACATATGACATATCCCCTTAACATTCTGGGAGTAACTTATGAATTATAGAAGTACCCAAATAACAAAAAAAGCATTGCAAATAACTATTCCTAAAAGGCTAGTTGCAGCACAACAATCTTATATAATTTATTTTTTTAGTTAATACTATAGATGCACCGATTAATCGGCAGTACCGATTAATAGGACATAATCGGCCTTTTTGCCTATAATTAATGATCTGCAAAATATGGCCGATTAATCAGCAGATTTTTTTTTTTTTCAAATATTTTTTTTTAAAGTATACCTTCACTAAGAAACTATGATGAATAATTTTGCTTACAGTAAAAATCATCCTCCCAGTTGATATAAGGTTCTTTTTCAATTAATTCTCCTACTTTGAATAAATATGCATAGACAATGTTGCAACTTTTTCATGTTCCGATAGTTTTCTCCTTAGCACAGTGCTTTTAGATAACCTCTAATTTTCAAAGAATAAAAGTATTGAATTAAATTGCTACTAATTATTTAAAAAATATGAATTAAAAGTACTCCTAAGTTGGAGTGCTTACCACTCCCCCCCCCCCCCCCCACCTTTTTTATGTCCAATTAACATAGCTGAAAATGTGTTAATAATGTTATTGAAAATAAATAATATGAAAATTGGTTCAAAGAAATTTGATAAAATATTGAAATTATTTTGTGAAAGCTAGGAAAATGGAAAAAATCTTCGCTCAGCGATAAATTACTTGCTATTTCTAAACTTGGAATTGTATAAGAGAGAAAAAACAGTGATGGTAAAATTGGTAGTGGAAAAACAATCATCCTTATCATTAATCGGCTCTTCCGATTAATCGGCTGATTATCAACAGATAATCGGTAATCGACCAATTTACTTATCGGTGCATCCCTAGTTAATACCTTATAGTTCCACGGTTTCAGTGTATTTTTCGATTGCGGCAGAGAAAGGGAATTATTTTTTGTTTTATTTTTTATATTACAGGAAGAAAATTTTAAGTCGTGGTTACTGCCCTTGGCGTTTTTCTTCAGGTCATTTTTTGTGCACATTACTGTGGTAAAATTCACCGGGGAAACTTGTCGGAAAGAATTTATTTCTTGGGGCATTCTTTAATTCAATTTTCTTTTATGCTCTTATCTATCATGGATAAGAGAGAGATTGCAAGAGCAGGATTCTTTTTTCCGACCAAACTGCGCTTGAATTTAGTCTTTCTCCAAAGTGTAAAAATGTTTTTCTTTCGAGGACCCTTCAAAATGAATTGGAATTTTTTGTTACTCTTTCGACCTCAATTAGTTAAATTCTCACCTCGGATTAAGTTTATATTCTTTTCAGTATTTCGGTGGCAAATTCTGCAATAAAAAATCTTTTACGCGTCTTTTTCTTCAATATTCACTTATTTCTGGATGTCGCGGGAAATAATTGGCTTAAAAAATAAATTGTAAACTTTTGTTCTGAGAGTTGAGAAGTTTTGAAGGTGCTAAAATTGCATCTATTGCAATCAAAAATAAAACTAAAATAGTAAAATTCTTCTTCATTTTTACTTATTG
>JAXGGA010005130.1:0-80966 GCA_038373865.1 Uloborus plumipes
ATGGCGCAATGTTAGGCGAGTGTGGAGACTGAAGCATCCTACCACAGTTTTCTATTTTTAAAGAGTTTGCCTTGATCCGTGTGGTTTTGCATTATCTTGTTTTAGGGTCACTCTTTTTCTCATATCAGTGAAAATATTTTCGCCATAAATTGCGCCATTTCTGATTTCCTTTTATTTCTGATCTCTAAAACAATTTCTTCCAGACAAAAACAAATTTGGTTTGCATCAAAGGTGGAATATCCAGATATTTTGCGCCAAAATCAATTGATTTTTATCTGTTTAGGCTAAAAAATTTGCATACTAGATGTCAAGAAACTGTTTATTAAGCGGGTAATTACATTGTTGATTAAAAATAAATATTTTTACAAATTTATTTGTTTGGAAAAAGCGAAAAAACATTAATTTTATGTCCTTCTGATTCAGCTAAAATGTCGAGAAGTTCATGACATATTTGTTGAAGTTCTGAAATAAAATTTTCTAACGCCTTAGACATTTTTAGCTTTCAAATAATTGTAATAACTTAAATATTTTAAAGAATGCTGTAATAGACTACAGACAACTTCTTTTATTGTTCCTACTCGACATGTGTGAAATAAAGAGGCAAGCAAAAAATCTGAAGATATTAGATACTTGAGACTTTAGAATAAAAGAAAAACAGAGATAAAATTACCCTTTAACTTTTTTGTTTCTACTGACAGTTATTTCTGAAATGGTGTTTCTATATTTGAATTCTAAGTAAGTTGTATAAGAATGCTTTCTATCCAACGTTAGTTATACCACTTTTTTTGTGTGCTTTAAGATTTCAATTTTCAATACGTTCCTTGGTTCAATGCCAAAATTAAGTTCAGACTATTGAGATTTCCGTTTAGTTCTTAAAATATTAATTTGAATATATAATGTATATCTTGTTATTATTTGTTACATCTTACAAATTTGTTTTTCGCGATAGGTGCCTTTATTTGATTGAATACATTTATGATGCATCTGTCGTATACTTAAATTCTAAACAATGGATTTATGTAATTTAAATAACGTATATATAGTTATCCGTATGTAACTATCAGTTCAAAACCTCATATTTGCTCAAATCTGCCATATAAGTTTGAAGGAGCTATTTCCATCAGTTAAATGTTTTCAAATTAATCTTGACACTGGGAAAAAGCGTTCTTTTCCTACGAAGAGCTGTCCATAAAATAAATGACCGCAATCCATCAACATGTCCAATAGAAAAGGAGAGCCGATTTTGAACCAAACATGTCTAAGGAAATATATTTCGCCAAGACATGTGTGGGGAAGGAGAAGTTTTTCATTTGCATCTGTTACGGTTTGAATAGCAGTATTACAGTATAAATCTTGCTTATATTTTTTTGGAAACAAAGTAAACTAAAAACTTAGAAGCGTTAAAGTCAAGGGCCCAATCTTGATGAAAATGGTTTAAAATTAAACCCAGGTATTTTTACTGCTTAGCTTGTGTTAAGTTCAATACAGAAATTTGAATTGATTGGTAATAGTAGAGAAGACTTATTCGTGTTGATGCAGGGTAAATGGGTAAATGGAAAGGCTTTGATTTTCGCATAGGTATGTGCCCAGAGCTGATAGTTTCCTGTAAAAGCAAACAACTCATGCTGATTTGACATACGAGGGAGAGAACTTCTCTTTTTTGTTTGAGGGTTGTTAGATAAAAAAAAAGTGCACTAAAGTTCATGGTTTGCTTTCAACCGACTTATAGGATGTTTAAGTGATTATATCATATTAAGCAAGATACTACTGTGTTCCTTAAAGAAGAGGTATCATGTCATGTACCTATCAAAATTTTCTTACTTTTGAAGCGGTTTTTTCACCGCTTTCCAGTTAGCGTAAATCTGTCTAGTTGATATACAGCACTTGGGTCAAATGGTTAAAGAGTAATAATTTAAATGATTTCATTTTTCTTTTCTTAGAAATGTACAGAGAGAAGTTCTTTTCTTAGAAAAAAAAAATACTTCTCTCTGTACTTAGAAATGCCTAAAAAACTTAGCAGAAGGAAATTCATCTTTTAGTACTTGAAAAAGAATATTTTGGAGGAGATAACCATACCTATGTTTTTATAAACTATAAAGCAGATTTACATTCATCATCCAGCTCGGACTAAAACTTCAAACTGTAAATCACTGCATTGCAAAAAAAAAAAAAAAAACTTTAGGGTTCACCACGGTTGAATTCTGCAAATAGTTGGGACTGGAGATCAAAAGTGGTCTATAGTTAAAGTCCTGTGCGCCGTTGAAGGTTTCGCACATGACGCTAACATAGCCACTTGAGTTAATCCCTTAATGTGTGATCCTGATATGCCGTGACTTATGGTTATGTACCATACCTTGTTGGATAGCTGTGGCTTTGTACGGTATAAAGTACTGCTATACATATTGCCAGTGCTTTTTTTATTGTGTTTCCAGTAAAAATGTAGGGTACAAAAAAAAAAAAAGTACATATTGGTACTACCATAGTTCACTTTTCGGGTAAAATTTACTGTAAAGCTCTCCAGTTTATGATTAAATGATTAAATATGAATTAGATTAAATTCTTTAAAAACTTTACAAATGTATGTATTTGTGAATACAACAATTAATACGCTGTGATAAGTGTTAGACTCAAAAACTTATACACTACTACACACACGATTATTTTTGATAATGGCTAATGTTGCCTTTCAAAAATAGTACTTTTTCACACTACTGCCGTGCGAAGCGTAAATATTGTATCTGCAGACGATCTCAAACTGAGATACCGTTGTTAAAAGTTTTTGCGCCTTCATGTGTTTGATTCAGCAGGTACTTACTGTTCGTCCGTGAAAGCTGCACCTAGCACTTGCGAACAGTTACACTTAAAAAAGGGGTGATGGGTTGTGAGTGGGAACTTTCCGAAGTTTTCAACTTTAACTTGCATTTGTTATCTTTTTGACACATTCAACTAAACTATGTATTTGAAATTAGCATCGTTTTACGTTGTTTGATATGGCTAAAAATGCTTCTTATTAGTCTTCCCCTTATTGTTATCTTACCTAATCACCCCTATTTTGGTAAAGTCAGATAAGACCTGAAGCATGCGTAAATACGCGGAATGTTTTAACTAAGAAAATTATACAGTATTCAGATTATCTTCAAAAATATTTTTCATTTTTAAATGACCATAAAACATCGTATTTAGGTAAAATACATCACAAAAAATCACCTGGTGCTAATAAGTCAATTTTGTTAAAAAGTGCAGATACGTCTTTTGTGCTTAGCACGGCAGAATAGCTTTTTCCCTCCAGCAGATACTTAATACAAAATACCCTGATAGTGCATATTTTGTTTAAATGTAGTAGTTAAAGTACGATTTTGTGCCTTATTATTTAGAGAATAGAATTTAACTAAAATATCTATTGAAATTAAGAAATTAAATTGTCTGCGAATACCTTAGTTTTACAAGTAGAATGTTTTCCAAAGGTAGCATTTTCTGCAACAGTTTGTACCTTAGATCAGCTATGTGAAGAACTTTAGTGAGAAATATAACAAAAGCATGTTAATGAATTTTATTTCGGTACGTGTGAAACTTCTTGCTCGTTGAAAATTCAAACCTTGTCAACTTTTATATAATATTCCCGTACTACAACTCGGTAACAAAACCTTCTTTAGATCATGCTTTTCTGTTTAAATCGAAGACTTCCCTTTAAATGTCAAAAAAGAGAAAGTACTTTTTTTCCGACTCTGAAGAAAGCGTTGTCGATAAAATAAATGATCCCGATAAATCAAAGTTTCCATCGCACGCGTATGCAAAGAACCCATTTCACGCCACATGTATCAGGTAAAAAGTGTTTGGATTCTCGAATGATAAATATTTCATTGAATTCTTCCAGACCCGATAAATATTTTGCATATAACGAAAGAACGAAAGATAAAGTTTAAACTTACAGGATTAATATGAAAAAAAAAATCTTTAATTTTTGGCATGAAAGATCTGAAAATCAACACGTGGATACTCTTTATTGTAAAAGAGTTGAAAATTATCTAACCTTTTTTTTTCCATTAAAAATTTAAAAATTTTATGTTAAATTGCTTATTTCGTGCGGTTTTTTCTTTATAATGGCAACAAACTGCACAATAGTGGAAACAAAGCTTTCTGTAAAAATGGTCAGGTAATTTTGACAGACTCAACTTTGTAAGAACTTTTAATACATTGTCCCTCGGTGATTAAACATTGATTGTTTATAACGTTTTATCATCTGTTAGGATTTAGACCGCGCTGAAGTCTCAAGCTAGCTATGTTTTGTAATAATACAGCAAAAAAAAAAAAAACCGCATGATCTTGTTTGTAGGGGAGACTGGGGACGGTTGTGACGCGGGGCGGTTGTGACAGTCGTCATATTAGCTAAACCATAATTAATACCTGGTTGAAGCAAAGAGAGAAAGTATCAGCATGTTTGTCTGAATGTGTGTCAAAGCATTGCGGTAGCCATCGAGCGACATTAACGCTAGCAGACGGGTTGGTTACTTTTTAACAGTCAAAAGTAAGTTTCTTTGTTCGATGTCTTTTAGTAATTCCTGTTGAATGGGTACAGATAGAAAAATCAACGTTTTCTCCCCGTTAGTAGTGAACCTTAATAGTGAAATACCAGTGATTACTTTTTATGTAGGCTATTTTGTATTGCCATGGCGATTGCTGGTTTTCAAAAGTAGTGGGTTGGGGTCGGTTGTGACAAATTGCATGGGGACGGTTGTGACACGAGTAAAACATGTTTTTATCATATTTGATGCCCATAATACGCTTGGAGAAGACAGAAATAGGGCAGAGTGACCTAATGAAATATAAAAAAAGCTTATAAAGAATTGAAACTTTTTTTTTTCTTTCGGACAGCTTTGGAAATGCAACGTTAATCGTAAGTCTTTTTGCTACGAAACATTCATTCGTAAACGCGATGGAGCCGGCCGGCGCTGTCACAATGAACACAACGTGTGCATAGGTTATATTGCTCACAATAAAGTGCTTTTGAGCTTACATATACGCTGAAAGCATAGTAAAATGGCTACTGAGAAATGGTTCCGTTCATTTATGAATAGAAATGTTTCACGTCTGTTCGTGTAGCTCATGCAACTAGCCTTTCAAGAGTAACAAGCTTCAATAAAACAAATAAATGTGGAATCTTTCTTTGATACTTGAGAATTGTTATGAACAGACACGGTTATGACCCACAGGATGTGCATAATGTTGCCAAAACAAACGCTACGAAATTCCAAAAACCTGATATTTTTGCAAAACTTGGTCTACTTGACTACTTCAACTGAACGAGACACATTGTTAAATGTTAAACTTTCCCAGATGAAGGTTATGTTGAATTACGTTTAATATTACTTGAAATTAAAAGTGATCTAGACTGTTTTGCTGTATTTTTGAACGTGTCACAACCGACCCCAAGCACTGTCACAACCGCCCCTGGGGTGGGGTCGGTTGTGACATTTTTTCCTTTTTTGTTTATTTTGGTCCTGTGAGTTAACTATTGTACTTAGGGAGAAAATTTTAGTGTTTATAAGCAGGCAAATAAACACTTTAACATAAAAAAAACTTTAAACCAGCTTACAGGCTTTGCTAAGGGATCTATGGGGGAGCAAATGAAAATTATCACAACCGTACCCAGTTTCCCCTATACTTCGCCTTATTCGGTCCACTCACTTTTCTTTTAAACATGCTTAGGACCGATTTCTGCTTTACTTACAGCATCTACATGGATTAGAAGAGAGTCGGGAGGAATGGAAAAGCTGCACTTATATGCAGAAATGAAATGTGATTTTTTTTCTAGCTTGTCCAGTAGTTGTATTTATAGGACTGAAACTGCTACTTCTACTGGACAAGTTACACCCATATCATTATAGCCTTTATATGGGTAATGTGTAACTGTTTATTATACAACATTCATCTTGCGCTACACCAGACGGAGTTTTTAAAATATCATGTACAAATCGAATACAGGATGTAATGTTTTATTACATTTCTTTAATGTAGATGAAAATGGATAATAAATGGACCTTGCTACAGGATGATCTGGCTCATATTACAATTCAGACATTGGCAGGAATTCAAGTGAAACAGGCGATCGCAAATTGCAATCGCTACTGGAAGTGAATTACATTAGAACGTTTCTTGATAAAAACATCGTGACGTCAGCGTGACGTTTGCCTATAAAAAACGAGTTAGATAAAACGTCACAGCCTACTTGGCGTGTAAGAGGAGATCGCTGACTGCTTGTGAGCTCTAATTGGCTCCACCTGTAGTGACGTCAGTGCGATTAGCATTTATTGCGATTGCAATGGTGAGTTACGATCGTCCGTGTTTCACTTGAATTTCTGCCATTGTTAAACCTCCGACAAATTAAAACTTAATTGTTAAAAACTCATGAAAAATTTAACATATTTTTTAATACATGTAAAATAGTTTTTCATGATAGATTAAGATAATATTTCTTAATAAATTAAGATATTATATCTCAATCCTTAACTGTCAATGAAATATTTAATTTCACTTTACACCTAGTTTTATGTAATAAGAAGCTCTTTAGTAATAGAAAACATAAACCAGCTGAAGTAATTTCAAAATATGTTTTTAAAAAATAAAAAAATGCTTTTTTACATAGTTTATTTTCTATGTGTACTTTTACTAAGTTCATTTACTACTATTAAAATCTGTCCGCGTCTGTCTGTCTGTCTGTCTATCTGTCTGTCTGTCTGTCTGTCTGTCTGTCCGTCTGAAGCTTGAACTCCTCAAAAACCGCTGAGCGTAAAGAATCAAACATAATTCCATTCGATTCGAAATTTTCTAAGGAAGACAATAAGACCAACCGCGTAATTGTACGACGTTAATTAGCTGAGATATTAATTAAAACGTTAAGTAAATTCTTTGCACTTTTAAAATTCCAAGACATTTATTTCTTTCCGTTGCCATTTTAAATTAAAGCGTTAATTAAATTATTGCACTATTTAAAATTCCAAGACATTTATTTCTTTCCGTTGCCATTTTAAATTAAAGCGTTAATTAAACTATTGCACTATTTAAAATTCCAAGACATTTATTTCTTTCCGTTGCCATTTTAAATTAAAGCGTTAATTAAATTATTGCACTATTTAAAATTCCAAGACTTTTATTTCTTTCCGTAGCCATTTTAAATTAAAGCGTTAATCAAATTATTAAACTATTTAAAATTCCAAGACATTTATTCTTACCGTTGCCATGTTAAATTAAAACGTTAATTATTGAACTTTTTAAAATCAAAGAGCGGTATTTCTTTCCGTTGTCATTTTAAATAAAAGCGTTAATTAAATTATTGAACTATTTTAAATTCCAAGATATTTATTTATTTCCGTTGCGATTTCAAATTAAAACGTTAACTAAATTGAACTTTTTAAAATTAAACAGTGTTATTTTTTTCCATTGTCATTTTGAATACGTGTTATAACGAAGTTCTAACAATTGTTTTTATTCTAATTATTAATGACATATTTTTACTCTGGTACCATTTTGAAAATGTGTTTTTAAATAAAATTGCAACTTCTGTTTTTGGAAGAGACTTTTTTTGGCTGCGATTCAAATATTAAAAGAACTTTTTCGTTTAGAATTTTGCAATTAATTTTACAGGAAGAAAGCGGTTTGGAAATAATTGTTTTTGGAAAGGAATTTTATTTGTTATTTAGGGAGAGTGCTAAGTATGCGCTGCTTGACACCGTCTTTATTTTTGAGGAAGCATGTGCAAATAATTCGATTGATTCTTTGATGCAGGAAAGCTTTTTAGCGAGCCGCTTTAGCGGGGAGTAGTTTGTTAAACTTTTGCTTGGTACTTTAAAGGCGAGCCGCCTTGGCGACGAGTAGTTTATTGAAACTTTTCTCGCGACTGTAAAGGCGAGCCGCCTTGACGGCGAGTAGACTGTTTAAACTTTCCTCATCACTTTAAAGGCGAGCCGCCTTGGTGGCGAGTAGTTTGTTGAAACTTCCCTCGCTACTTTAAAGGCGAGCCGCCTTGGCGGCGAGTAGTTTTCTCAAACTGCCTTCACTACATTACAGCCCGTGCAACGCCGGGCCACGCAGCTAGTTACTACTATTAAAATCTGTCCGCGTCTGTCTGTCTGTCTGTATGTCCGTCTGAAGCCTGAACTCCACAAAAACCCCTGAGCGTAGAGAATCAAACATAGTACCATTGGATTCGAAATTTTCTAAGGAAGACAATAAGACCAACCGCGTAATTCTACGACGTTAATTAGCTCAGATATTAATTAAAACGTTAATGAAATTCTTTGCACTTTAAAAATTCCAAGACATTTATTTCTTTCCGTTGCCATTTTAAATTAAAACGTTAATTAAATTATTGAACTGTTTAAAATTCCAAGAGTTTTATTTCTTACCGTTGCCATTTTGAATTAAAACGTTAAATAAATTATTGAACTATTTAAAATCCCAAGACTTTTATTTCTTACCGTTGCCATTTTGAATTAAAACGTTAATTAAATTATTGAACTATTTAAAATTCCAAGACTTTTATTTCTTTCCGTAGCCATTTTAAATTAAAGCGTTAAATAAATTATTGAACTATTTAAAATTCCAAGACATTTATTTTTTACCGTTGCCATTTTATATTAAAACGTTGATTAAATTATTAATCTTTTTAAAATAAAGAGAGTTATTTCTTTCCGTTGTCATTTTGAATACGCGTTATAACAAAGTTCTAACAATTGTTTTTATTCTAATTAATGACTGATATTTTTTTTCTCTGGTTCCATTTTGAAAATGTGTTTTTAAATAAAATTGCAACTGCTGTTTTTAGCGGGGACTTTTTTTTGGCTACGATCCAAATATTAAAACAACTTTTTCGTTTAAAATTTTGCAATTAATTCAACAGGAAGAAAGCGTTTTGGAAATAATTGTTTTTGGTAAGGAATTTTATTTTTTATTTAAGAAGAGTGCTAAGTATGCACTACTTGACATCGTCTTTATTTCTGAGGAAGCATGTGCAAATAATTCGATTAACTTTTTGATGCAGGAAAGCTGTTTAGCGAGCCGCTTTAGCGGGTAGTAGTTTGTTAAAACTTTTCTTGGTACTTTAAAGGCGAGCCGCCTTGGTGGCGAGTAATTTGTTAAAACTTTCCTCGCTACTTTAAAGGCAAGCCGCCTTGGCGGCGAGTAGGTTGTTTAAACTTTCCTCACTACTTTAAGACGAGCCGCCTTGGCGGCGAGTAGTTTTCTCAAACTGCCTTCACTATATTAAAGCCCGTGCTTCGCCGGGCCACGCAGCTAGCTAATATTACTAAAAACTGTCCGCGTCTGTCTGTCCGTCTGAAGCTTGAACTCCTCAAAAACCGCTGAGAGTTGAGAATCGAACGAGGTACCATTCGATTTGAAATTTTCTAAGGAAGACAATGAGACCAACCGCGTAATTCTACGGCATCAACTAGCTGAGATACTAATTTCAACGTTAATTAAATTTTTGCACTTTTTAAAATTCCAAAACATTTATTCCTTTTCGTTGCCATTTTGAATTAAAACTTTAATTAAATTTCTTGAACTATTTAAAATTCCAAGACTTTTATCGCTTTCCGTTGCCATTCTGAATTAAAACGTTAATTAAATTATTGAACTATTTAAGATTCCAAGACATTTATTTCTTACTAATGCCATTTTAAATTAAAACGTTAATTAAATTATTGAACTATTTAAAATTTTAGGACTTTTATTTCTTATCATTGCCATTTTGAATTAAAACGTTAATTACATTTTCGAACTTCTTAAAATTAAAGTGTTATTTCTTTCCGTTGCCATTTTGAATGCGTGTTACAACGAAGTTCTAACAATTGTTTTTACTCTAATTAATGACTGATATATTTTTTTTTCTGGTACCATTTTGAAAATGTGTTTTTAAATAAAATTGCAATTGCTGTTTTTAAAAGGGACTCTTTTTGGCTGCGATTCAAATATTAAAACACCTTTTTCGTTTAGAATTTTGCAATTAATTTTACGGGAAGAAAGCGGTTTGGAAATAATTGCTTTTGGTAAGGAATTTTTATTTGTTATTTAGGCAGAGTGCTAAGTATGCACTAATTGACATCGTCTTCATTTCTGAGGAAGCATGTGCAAATAATTCGATTGACTTTTTGATGCAGGAAAGATTTTTAGCGAGCTCCTTTAGCGGGGAGTAGTTTGTTGAAACTTTCCTCGCTACTTTAAAGGCGAGCCGCCTTGGCGGCGAGTAGGTTGTTTAAACTTTTCTTACTACTTTAAAGGCGAGCCGCTTTGGCGGCGAATAGTGTTCTCAAACTGCTTTCACTACATTAAAGCCCGTGCAACGCCGAGCCACGCAGCTAGTTTTTTCATAAAAATTTGGAGAAGAATAGTTTATTATTTAAAAAGAAATGTTTTTTAAGCAATATGAAAATTCTCTTCAAACACATTTATAAAAATTTCTAGGCTTACATAGTAGTCTTGAATTTTTCTTTTACTACCGTAAATCAGGGTTACTTGGACCCAGAAGAGGGCTACTTGAGCCCACAGTAAAATGATAAAATCTGGGTTTGGTACTAGCGTTAGAGACTGCAGAGGGCTTCTACCTAGTGGAGAAACGAGGCACTACGTGCGAGTCTTCAACTAGTAGGTACCAAACCTAGATTTTATCATTTTATTGTAGTGGGCTCAAGTAACCCCCTAGGGTCCAAGTAACCCTGATTTACGGTACGTGATAAAATAATTTACTTTTCTTTTATATTGCATGAAAAAATCATTTTAAACATTTACTTCTCTACTATAAAACTCAATGAAAAAAAATAAGTATTCAAAACGATGCTCATTAAGATTTTGCTTGCCAACTTAAGTGGAAAAAACAGGTAACATTTAAAAAGCTCATACAATTTTTATTTCAGTTTCTAGGACAGCTTGACAAATGTTCTTTTAAATTAACCCTATTCTTGAAAAACTATCTCAAACCACAGGAATAGTCATAATGTCATGCATATTGCATAATAAATAAAAGAAAAATTCACGATTTCTAAATGAATTGAAAAAAAAAAAAAAACTTTTTTTTCAGCAGAAAAAGACAAATAAATATTTATTTATTCACTTTATTGATATTTTATGCCGTCAAAGTATCTACTCACACCACTTTATGAATAAATTTATTTGAAAAAAATTTAACTGAAAAAGCTTTAACAGTAAGTTCCAGCCCTTAAGCCATAGCTAAGGCAAAACTATTTGCAATACACCCGGTTTTTAGTTACTGTATCTAAAAAAGAATAATTCATTATCGGAAGACATTCTATTATATAAATATTTTTAAAAAATGTTTAGGTATAGGGCAATTCCATCGTTACAGACGTAACAATCGCAGACTTTGAACACAAATATTCTGGTTTGGCCTGATGAAAGTCTTCAATTTTTTTTCCTGTAGTGTAACTTGATGATGTTTATGCTACATTAAATTTGCGTGCAGATTGCTTAATTACAAAAAAAATACAGAAATTAAAAACTGCCTGTTACAGACGTAATTCACAAAACAGCAAAAACTCGACTATGTCATACAACTTACAATATTCCTCTGAATTATTATACGGAAATTTTGAACTTTTTTTTTTAATACGTGTTCTAGAGACTTCAAGCTTTCTAAAACCATAAAGATTGTGTGGATTTTGACTGCCGAATTTGTGAAAAAAATTCATAAACTTGTTACGGACGAAACAAAGTGGTGTTACAGACGTAACATCTCTGATTTTAAAGTAGAAAACAGTATTTTAAAGCAGGAATAAACAAAGATTTTTGTGCTAAAACAATACAGTAGCATTAATTAACACATTATTTAAATATTTTAAGTTATACTGTAACAGTTTTAGAAAATTTGGGTAAATCTGGGAGAGTTGAGAGCATATGCCGATATGTCAATATGTAACAATAAATTAATGCATCTTAAGACAATTATTTCCGAGAAAGATTGACACAAGAAAAGTTTAGAAGGGCCTTCACACAAATTTATTTACTTGTATTCTTAAAATTAATGCATAATGGGGCTGCTACATAAAAAAATCGAGAAAAGTAAATTCCTCCCTGGAATCAGTGATTGATCTTAGGAGAACTTAAAGATTTGAAAATGTTGGATGATGTAGCAGAATACTAGTACCAAACTAAAAGTTAACCTTCTTGGTGACAGTTGGTCAATTTTAATATTTTTTTTTTGAGTGAAAAAATGTGTCCTTTTTCGTCCGACGTTTTCGAAATTCGAACGGCATTTTCGCAAATAAATTTCAATTACATGCCGACATAATTAAAAATTTCAAAATCAGAACACCAGAAACTTTAGTACTCGTACCATATTATGCTATATACATGTATTGCTCATCCTGTGCTTTTTACCTATTTAATTGGACATTTACTTTAGCTACGGACGTAATATAGAGCCATTTGTTATGTCCGAAATGTTACGTCTGTAACAGCATTAATTTAAAAACTAAATCAGTTGCAATATTTTTAACTGTGGTGGGCAATTACTCTAAGAATTTGCCAAAAGGACCATTAAGGGTTTTTTTTAATTTTGATTTTTTAGGACGTAATGACAACTTTTGCTTCTTTTTTGTTACAGACGTAACATCAAACTTCTTTTTTTCAAACTTCAACTACACCATTTAGATCAATTCAAAAGAAATTAATGAATGCATATTATTATAGTACCATTTTAGTAGTTAAAATTGTGCTACAAGTAGTTATTTTTGTTTTTTTATTTTTCAATGAGAAATATGCATTTGAAAATGTGTTCTTTTTTCTGATTTTTACAAGTTCGTGAATATCGTACTTCCAACTAAGAAAACAAGTATTATTCTAACTCTCACCAAAAACCAATACCGGATTCTTAAAATATACATCTTAAGCTTTAAAATGATGTATAACATAGCAACATAACTTCAATATGAATTTTTGACCAATTGGTTTTATTTTTCATGGAATGGCCCTATATTAATGTCACCAAAGTAAATATCAAATAATAAACCGACATGAAAACTTGTAAAAATTTACCGGCTCATGTAAACTTGCAAAAAATGTACGTGTAATGGATTTTAAACTAAATGGCATTTATTACAAGATGATATATATTTTTTTCTTTACTTGATTTTAGCGTAAGCTTTCTTGAGCAAATGATTTTGAAAATCAGTAATTTTAAAAATTGCAGCAAACCTTGCTATACAGAAGCTCAAAAGGTACAATGTCCTTCGTCAATTATCTTGTCAGTTTAAAATAATTTATGTCTTTAAAATGAGTTTAATAAAATATTGGTAATAAGGTAATAAAGCAATTAAGAAACAATAATTAACTCAATTACTCTTTACTCAAGTACTCTTTATTATTAATTTATCTATTTATTTTTGCTCTCAATGGAAAAAAGCCTTAAAGTATGACGTGTACGTTTTATTCATATTTTTATTCAATATTTTCTCTAGGCACATTATGAAATTTCAGGTATTATATTACGCATGATGTGCAAAACAGTTATCCCCTATGTATAATTAGTTCATTAGCAATCTCAACAAATCAGATAATGAATAGACTCGACTTTATTTTTTGTAAAGAAAACGGGGCTGGTAGATCGAATGGGATCAATGGCGTCTTAAACGGGGTCGTCATTGTTAAGGGTGAAAGACAAGGTGAAGCTGCGTGGCCCGGCATGGCATGGGCTACCTTAGAAATGAAAGTGATATCAAGTGATGCATTCGCTTTCGGTAGAGCAAGAAACTCGTTGCCACGGCAGCTCGTTAGGGCCAGTGCCTTCTGCACACAGTTGCCAAAACAATACATTTAATGAACGTCATCTCTCGAGAAGAGTGGAAACTAATCCGCTCCTGCTTTTCGCACATTATCTAATACCTTTAAACGAGCGAGCAATTCTTGTATATACACTCAGGCACATTGAAAATAGTGACCCAAGAAGAAATCGTAGGATTGAAATGAAATTTAATACACATAATGATACAGATGGGAGACTTACTTGATCTCAAAATCAAGACAATTAAACTAATACAGGGTTAGAAACGACACAAATACAGGGAATCTGTACAATGTCGAAACTTGGCAAATAAGTACTTCGCTTTCTGCTTGGGTCGCTATTTACAATGTGCCTGAGTGTATATTTATTTATATATTTATTTATTTTTCGGATCTCGAAAACGGCTCTAACGATTTCGATAAAATTTTGTATTTAGATAGAGTTTTGGTTTCTGAGTTCATCTACGTCGGCGTTTTTTCTGTAAAAACGCGAGTTTTCACAAAAAACCCCGTTTTTTTTGTGCCTTCATTGCAATTTGAGAAACTTTTATTTCGCCATTTTCTTTATGATTACTTTAATTGTTACTGTTTCCGTGGCGACCACGTTTTGTTATAACAATTGGATTTCATATTTAGGCAGGGATTCAAGTGAAACAGCACTGCGATCGCTTCGAATTGCAATTGCTACTGGAAGTGAATTACATTATCATCAACTTAACTTGGCATGACGTCACTACGGGTGGAGCCAATAAGAGCTCACAAGCCCTCAGCGATCTCCTCTTATTCGCCACGTAGGCTGTGACGTTTTATCTAGCTCGTTTTTCATAGGCAAACGTCACGCTGACGTCACGATGTTTTTATCAAGAAACGTTCTAATGTAATTCATTTCCAGTAGCGATTGTAATTTGCGATGGCCTGTTTCACTTGAATCCCTGCCTTAATCACATCAGCGCAATTTTAAATTTTATGGTATTTGGCAACGTTAAATTGTTATTGTTTTTGAAATGTTAAAGCAAGGCTTCAGTAGATAACAAGCTGTTTCTTTTATTCAAAAGCCATGGGATAAAAGCAGTGGTAATTGTCCACCGACATCTATTGAATTTTATGGTAACTTACAGTATGCAAAATTGAGTATAAAAGTGTTATAGTTAGTTTTAAAATACTTTTTTTCCTCCTCAAGAGTGTTTAGTAAGATATTTCAGGTAAAAAATCAATAAATATGAAACTCAATTTTCTTAAAATATTAAGTTTCGAAACAAAATTACATCTAATATCTTTAGACGAGCAATTCTTGTATATACATATTTCGGATCTCGAAAACGGCTCAAACGATGTTGATAAAATTTTGTATTTAGATAAAGTTTTGGATTTTGTAGTCCGATCGGTAAGTCGTCGGACTCGAACCGGAGGGTCCCGGGCCGATCATATAGAGGAAGCCCAGCTGATCAAAGATCCACAGTCTTCATAAATGGTGGCTGGGGGACGTTAAAAATGTTCGTGGTCATAAAATCCTTCAAGTGAAACGATACCTCAGGGGGATGCTGGGCCAAGGGTCTGCTCGGCTCTTGGGTCTGTTCAAAAATGAACAGAGCGCTCTTCAAGGCCCCATCCCTGTTAAACCACGAGTTGTGGTATGTACGGGGGGAACCTTGGAGTGTCAAGTGAAGGGAAAGTCAAAACCAACTGGACTAAATGCGTACTGGAGAACAGGGACTCTGCATATATTCTCATCAACTCCTCCCGCACCTTCGGCGCCAAATGAAATGAAATGGGTTGTGATTTTACGGTGAGCATGGATTAACCCTTTGACGCAGAATTTTTATCAACGTATTTTTCATACTTTGCTCATTACTCTGCATTAATTTACGGTAAAATAAGAGTAACATATTATATTTAGCATTTGAATAATTTTCTGGTTATGTAACACAGCACAGCAGTGGTGTCCCTTTCTGCGTAAAAGGTAAAATATTCATGGGAAATCGGTGCTTCGTTCAGTGGAACACCGGTGTCCCATTTTTGCTTCAAAATGTTAAATAAGGTTGTGTTTTTTAAAACAAATTACGGCTGTTTTAAATGCGTAATTGCAACCAAAGGCTTAAAAATGCTTTTCAAGTTTATCTAAATAAGTACTTCGCATTTTAGAAAAAAAAACACGAGTTTAAAAACCTCTTTTTTTTTTAACCGAGTGGGCTCGGTCCCCAGGTACTTCTTTTTAAACTATAATAATAACTCCTTACGTATAGCGTAATTTAGTATAGCCTAAAGCCTGCCTGATTACATGGACTCTTCAACAGAAAAATAATTATTCAATTTGAACCAGAAGTTCCTAAGATTTGCGCGTTCAAACAAACAAACAAATTCTTCAGCATTATATCATTAGTATAGATGGTGCCTCATTTCTATGATAAATATTCAATCTTGTGATTTGTGACTAGTCATATACCGGATATCCGAGTGAAAGTAAAGATCTGGATCCGTATCTTAAACCGGTTTATGTTTGGCGGATCTTAAATGCAATGTAAAAAATAGATGTTTTACAGTAAAATACAGCACATTTTACTGTACTAAGCTATTAAAGTGATAATTTTACTGTAGTAGACTGTATACATTGCTAGTTTACAGTAATAAACACTAAAATTGCTAATTTCACAGTTTATTACTGTGCATTTTACAGTTTTGAAATAGAACTTCTGCTGCCAGTATTATGCTGTTTTTATGGTATTAATACAGCTAATTTTCTGGTAATATTAATATTGTTAATTTTACAGTAATAAACTGTAAAATTGCTAGTTTTACAGTGATAAACTGTAAACTAGCTATTTTACAGTTTATTACTAGTTTTACAGTTTATTACTGTGCTTTTACAGTTTCAAACTGGACCCCTCTACCAGTATTATACTGTAAAAACAACAGCTTTTTTTTGTAGTTGTGGATCTAAATCTTCTTTAAGCTTTTTTTTACGAATAAATCATCTTTTCGATGAGTTTCCTGATGTGGATGGTTTTTTTTTCAAGGAAGTTGTGGACATAGTAGTACCTTCCGTCACAAATTTTACTCCAAAATTAAATTGGTTACAAAAAAATGAGATCCGTATCGGTGGATATCTGTATCTGTATATCTACGATCCGTATATTATTAACGATCCGGCACATCACTACTTGTGTTTTTAATAATTTACGTTTTTTTTTAAATTCCGAAGTTTCCGAAAAGTGTTTCTTCTATTTTTTTAAATTGCAAAAAATCACCTTATAGATAAAAAAAAAAGCCCCTTTAAGTCAATAAGTGGATATTTCATGACATTTCTCAATTGCATTCGGCTTATCTTCGTATGTGGTACCTGAATTTGATATACGTTGCATAGTAAATAATTTAATAGCGAACCAACCGTTTTCAGAACCTCTTCGTAATTTGGAAAACATACGGATCTATTTTTTTATCACAGGAATGCACCTAAGGTCTCCTTCAATTTATAGATTTTAAAATTTGCTCGCGCATGGGAGCTGATTCTTTAATCCGCTTAGGGATCCTCCGTTGATGGCTTTGGAAAAGAATGGATGAGGCATTTTTTCTATTTCATCAACTATCTATTTCAGATTATTGTGGGAACTCATTTTTAATAAAGTACGCATATATGTTCAAAATCCATTTTTGCGGGAAGATAACTTGAAATCACCTGTTTTATGCACAAAATTTGTATAAAGTAAGCTTAGCTATAGTTTATTTATACTTTGCGTATAATTGTAATTTGATTACCTTTACAGTAACTAATTAAATGTAAAAATATTATTTTATTATTATTGAAGATTCCCATTAGACCTCTAGAATTCTGCAACAAACCACCAACTCGGCTATTTCGGTCCATGGACTGTAGTTTCGAGCTTATTATGCTCTCATCAGAATGGAATACGAAAGTAGTCGAGTTGGAGGCAAAAAACCCTCTTATAAATCTGTTATATATCTGTCATCAAGAATTCTGTTTATTGAAGCTGTATGATTAAGTCATCAAATTACCACCCTCGCATCCTTTCTTTAAGCAAAATTTTATTGTGTTTGGCTGGATGTTTGGATCTTACCATTGATGTTGCCCACAAACAGTATTGAAATCATTCCCCGAGTATCGTACTATGAAAATTAAAGACTCAGAAAATAAATTAACTTTCGCCATTTTTTGCTAGCTTTAGAGCGTCTGCCGGAATTTACTGCCCATAGAAAGCGTCTGTTAATACTGGTTATGAATTACTGATAATGTTTCGTAAAAAATACATAAAAAATATAAAAATCGACGACTGTATGATGAACATTTTTAATTAGAGTTTAATTGTATTCGTATATAATTGTCTTTAATTACCCTTATATTTGCTATTTAAATATAAAATATTTTATTGCTATTGAACAGTTGTATTAGATCACTAAAATACAGTTTATTGCTTGTTGTAGTATAAGTCATCTTAATATCACTCTTGCGCTCATACTTACCGCGACATTTTAAATTTGTCTTGCAGGATTTTTGGCCCTTTCGAGTAGTCTCGCAGCTTACAAAAAGTTTTAAAATTGATCAAAAATTCAAATTCGGAAAATAAGTCCTTATTATTTTTGTTGACATTCACTACCTTGTCATTGTAAATTGACCCTCGGACCAAGCTACCAGGCAATATGTTCAAAGTACGCTGTCTCTCAGAAAGCAAGTACCTAAACCACCCTAAACCAATATTATCCGTCCACAATGGGTTCAAGTACTTAGTAAACAAATTGCAAACAATTGTGTATCATTCTTAAAAATAAATATTTGAAATGCTACTTCTTTTATTGCTTATTAATATAATAATTAACGTTTATAGCCTGATAGGTATCTTATTCCTATCCGATATGGTAATTATTGTTCGCACTCAAGCCCTTTAAGAAATGTTTCGCGACCAAAATCCTATGTTCTTCATCAGCCTAGAGCGAGTATCATTTTAACGACTTAAAATAGTTTTTCCTAATCGAAGTATATAGTATGAAAAATGCGATATAAACTTTTAAAATTATTTCATGATATATATTTTTTAAGAATGCACTGTAAGTACCTTTAGTTTTTCACAATTAAATTATTTTCACTTTTGCTCAAAAGACAAAAATATCACATGCATTTTATGACCAAAATGATTTTCAGCACTTTAAAAAGGAAAGTGCTATATTTGAAGAAAAAAATCCTGTAATGCATTTTGAGAGTTTTTTTTTTCTCTTATGTTTCTTTTCTCCTTTTGAACATAAAAATTTTCAGAGCTTTTTGGAAATGTTCCAGATGCTTTACAGTTGGAACATTTTTTACATTATTTTTTGAATCAAAATAATATTTTATGCTCACTTAAGAACCCACTGGTGTAAGGAGTTTGGTATTCGCTTCAATAAATGTTTCCTGATTATTTTTTAAAGGAAACAACGAATTGGTTTCTAGTTTATTACTGAAATTAAATAATTCATTAAAATTTTTTCGATGTTTTAGAATACATTTAATGGTGTGAAATATGTATTGTGAATAGTAATTTATTGTAATTCAGCAGTTTATTTCAGTCAACAACAGTCAATAATTAAATTAAACTTTAATTTAATATCGTAACCAAAACCAACATAGTTGGGGAATGTGGCGCAAAGTAAGATAATTAAGATAACATACCTGTTTCGAAATGAAAAAAATGAAAATTTATTCTGAAAATCAGTGTACATAAAGAAGGAATAGTGTATTTTGTACTGCAAGTATCAATGAAATGATATTTTTCTTTTTTGGTAGTTATTTTGCATCTTCAAAAAAAGGTGGAATTTTTTCCCCTCAAAAAACCACGGGCAAGTGAAAAATACAAAGTTTTGTAATGAAACAATATCTATTTGATAAGTTATAGTAATATGCATCAAAAGAATGGGTAAATAAACGAAAAAGTAATTATTAAGGAAAACAAAGGAATAAATGAACAAACAAATAAATGAATTAGAGAGAAAGAAATGAGTGAACAAAATAGAGAAAGAATAACAAAATAAGTGAACTAATAAGTATAAGAATGTGGAATAAATTAATGAATGAAGAAATACGTACATGATTTAGTACATGAATGCATAAACGAGCGAAATACACTATTTCACTGTTCCCCATCTACTTTGCCCTGCGTGCACTTGACGAATTACATGGATCATTTAAAATCAAAACGTACCTAATATAAACTAAATGAGGATGGCACTGGACATCAGTAGATCTCAATTAATAGTTAAAATAATAATTTTAAAAAATGCTTATTTTATTACAAGAAATATTTTTGAAAACTACGAATATTACAATAAAGGTGCAACATTTTAAATAAGTAATTTTTTTTCGTTGATCTTTGGAGCTATTTATTTTTGACAGGAATCAACTATATTACTAGGAACTTAGTCAAAATATTATTAGATAGGTGGAAACTGAAAATATGTTACTATTTCACCTATCCCCGCTATTTTACTTTGCCCCACATTCCTCTACTTTAGTTTCCATTTAATTGTGTGACTCTCCATGGACTGTCAAAGACATTTTGTTAGTGCTTAAAATAACTGTTAACAGTTTTTTTCGCCGTTTGTTCTACTATTTATTTTTACGCTCATCTATATATTTGTGTTATTTTTATGTGAAAATTTAAACTAGAGCTCATCGTCATATCTTATCTTAGGTCTATTTACACACAATCTTCTCTCTACCTGAAGTAGATTTTTCACCATCACGGTCTAACTACTTAAAGTTACGAATTTTACATTACTTAAAGTCAGAAAAATAACATGACGCTTTTCGTCTTTAAATTGTGCCTTATTTCCTTACACAATACTTTTTCTTAAACTATTAGTACAATCACATGTCTTTACTTGAATGAATTTTATTGTCTCTATGAAAATGAAAAAAAAAAAAATCCCCCAAATCTTTAAATTAAGTCATTAGTATATTGGAAACAGGGTTGCCAGAAAAATACTACGCTCCTTATTTGGGCCGAAAAAATACTACCGTAGTATCAAAAATACTACGTCTGGCAACGCTGAAAAAAGAATGAAACAAAAATAAGTATGAACACGTAACCATGGTAACAACATGAGAAGTTGATTTCCGTTGATAAAATAATTCGTTTCATCTCTCTTTTCAAACAAATTTTATTTTCGAGCTGAACCATTTTAGAATCGTTTGGCTTGCTTTACTGAAGGTAAGCCTTGAATTCTGGGATTCTAAAAACAATTGTTACAGCTCTCCTGATGTTCGTAGAAACTTCGAAAAAACTTCATTTTGTGCAGAAAATTCCAAGCTTTCGAATGACATAAAACTTGAAAATGTGTGTGAAATATTTCTTCCCTATTTTATCGAATTTCCGCTAAGAACTCGAATAGAAAAAGAACGAAATGGAATTTTCAAAAAATCGCTTCGAGGTGCAAAACTACATGCTACAAACTAATTTTGTACCAAGTGGCATGAAAATCGACCGAACGGTTTTGGCGCTACGCGCGTAACAGACAGACAGACAGACAGAAGGAAAGAAAGAAAGATAAACTTTCAGCTTTATTATTAGTAGAGATTATTCAGATTATTATTTTTAGTGCTTATAGTCAAACAGCTATCTCTAGACATTTTTATTGTAGAAAAATTTACATCAGTTTATTTTTCAAACCCAAATAGTTTCGTTTTTTACATATAAATAACAGGAAAGTAACACTTATTTAATGCGTCTTATTAAAGTACACCAAAATTCTTTTTTTATGCAACATTTTTTTTTAAATGTGGAAGTATCAAATGTTTGCATTAATTTTAGAGTTAGATACTTTATTGCGAAGTATTTTCACCTTAACTTGATCTTTTTAAAAATGTAGAAAACACTTTTTGTATTAGAAAAAAATGAAGTTTTACGATATGTTGCTTTTATTTAGTAAAAAATGAAAAGCATAGAAATGGGCTTGATTTAATAAAAAAAAGCTATTTTGCTATGCTACGCTTGATGAGTTTTTTAAAAAAGTATAAGAAAAAAAAACCTATGATAGAAAAATCAAGTTTTCCTTTGCAAAAAAAAAAAGGATTTGAAGGAAGATTGGTTTAAAAATTCATCTCTTACCGACATGAATTGATTAGTTAAATATACGTCGAAGAGAACTATTCGAAGGTTTTTTTTAGCATAAATATCAAGTGAAAAAACTGTTTTTAGCTTTTAACTAGAAAACTATCGTATATAGTAACGAGTTAGTTACTGTAGTAATATCTGCAATCAATTTCCATTTTTTTAATTCCATACACCAAATTACGCCAACTATACCTTTAGTCCCCAGCCAATAGTTTATCTAGTGATATTTTGTGCCCATTTATTTCGACTGCACACTGCAAAAAAAAAATGTTGTTTTTACAGTATAACACTGAAAGCAGAGGATCCAGTTTAAAACCGTAAAAGCGCAGTAATAAACAATAAAACTAGCTATTTTACAGTATATTACTGTAAAATTAGCAATTTTTACAGTTTAACAATTAGCTGTATCTTAAATATATAAAAATTACGTGTCCGTGTGTTTGTCGCCAATGGACTCCTCAGCTACTAAACCGATTTTAACCAAATTTGCACGCAGTTTCAGTTTGGTCCAACTTAAATGATAGGATAGTTTTTATCTCAATTTATTGCAAATATATTTATGTTCATTTATGTATACGTTAATTTATATTTTTTATTGCAAATTATCTATTTAGCTACCAGCTTTTCTGTATTCTTGGCTAAGCCTTTTTACGAAGCCTTTTTTGACACCTCCATGGCTGAGCGACATAAAGCACACGTTCTGACAGCTTCCGGAGCGCAGTAAACAGGTTGTAAGTTAGCGGTGCATTACGTGTTATTTGACTTTTTTGTGAAGTAAATTATAAACAAACGCGTTACTTCCCTTGAAATTTATATGTGATAAGCTGTCAGAAACGATTGTCACTTAAGAGTTTTTAACGCCTCTGAGGCTGAGAGGTGGAAAGCGCTTGGTGGGATACCTCCTGGACTGCATTTAAGTGGCTGTTCTTCTTACTACTATTATATATACAAAAGTTTGTTTGGATGGATTTATGGATGGAGCAGTCAGTTGATAAGCAGTCCGAAAAAAATATCTTTTTAACTAAGCCTCTTTTGAGCCTCTGTCGCCGGGCGACATAAAGCACATATTCTGACAGCTTCTGCAGCGTAGTAAAATAGGTTGTAAATACAGAAACAATACTGGATGATGAATATAGGTGCTTTTTTTGTATTTTCTAATAAAAAAAACTTAATAAATTCAAAAATTTGCTTATTTATTGCCTTTAAGGCGGAACATAGTTCGCCGGGTCAGCTAGTTATACTATAAAAACAACATTCATTTTTTACAGTGTGAAGCGAAACTTCGATAAAAAGTAATGTTATTCTTGTTTAAAAAATTCAGTCGTCGTTCTTAACAAACTTTGACTTTATGTAGGCACAAGAGAGTTGAACTTTTAAAATCCCTCTGATATGAATCAAGTCAAATATAAAACACAAATCTGTACATCGAAAAATTCTTTGAGAAGGTTCTGGTATGATTTCAAAGAGTAAAGTTTTATTTATCTTTCCAGATTTTATTTGCTTTCACGTAAGAAAATGCAAGGTGTGCTGTTTAGCATTTAGATTACGTTCAGTGCGAACGTCTCTGCTTTTCTGCAGATGAATGTATTTGCATGCTTGTATAGATTTTTGGATTTTATCCAATTTACACATATTTTCGATGGCCGTGAAGATAAAAACTTGCACAAAGGATGCGCAACTGATTGCTGAAGCTTGGAATCGATTAGTCTCACCTAAAAATGCAATTTGGCGTTATTTTTAGAGTTTTATGTTTTAACTAAGCTTTTGTTGAGTTTATTATGCATCTTATGACGTAGGAATATATGACTTGAGTTTAGAGTCTTGCTATGTTGGGTAGAGTTTAAAGCTATAAAATTACAAGGTAACGCTATAAAAAGCCCATAAAAAATCTGCTGAAAAGCTTTAAAAAATCTGCAGAAAATGTCAACATATTTGGAACATGCTTCTAAAAACCTGCAGAAAATTCAGAGAAAACTTGATCTATTTATTTTTGAATTTTATTTTGCTTTTTTTGGATTTTTCAAAAATTTTTAAGCTGCATTAAGCCATTTTTATTGCTTTTCTTCCTTTCTTTTACTTTAACAAGAAAGTAGGCGGCAAATAAATTACAAGTTTGCGCACCTAGAACCGTCTATATTTTCAATTATTTTTAAAGTAGAAAATTACTAATTTTGCTGATGAATTGCTTAAAATATGCCATATTATCAATTCCATATCAAATCTTCTGCTTTATTTAGAACAATTTTATTTCAGAAACGCTTCCCTCTTAAATACACAACATTTCTCAAACATAAAAATTAAGCTAAGTTATAAAAGAAAATAGGTACTTTTATAAACGTTTAGAACCAATTAATACAAAAAACTTTAAACTTTATCATTCAAAGTTCTTCTTGGGTATGAGGAAGAAATAATTTAAAGCATTCTATCAATAATACAATTGTAACCAGTTTTGGGAAAGAATTTTAAATATGTATAAAAGAGATTAAAGTATAGAGTTTATTTTATTACAACCGTACCATGGTGACCAATAAGGAATTTTGCATTTAAAATGATACGTTTTAAATTCTTAGTTGGATACATTTTTTTTCAAATTTGATTATCATGAATATTTTAACTTTCGGATAAGAAACGTCTGTTTTACGCTAGTTGATAAAATTTAAGTTTAACAATAAAATTCTCATGTTTAGATAAACTATACGAATGAGTAAAAATATTATGCTAATATAAACTTAAAAAAATAAATAAATAATTCAACAATGTATACCCTAGAGGGCAGTAAAGATTTTGACAGTTTGCTAAATTGCCTTTTTGAATTCCTGTACTTCTATTTATTGCAGTAGAAAATACTTGCTTTAAACAATGCATTATTAATATAAAAACGTTAAACGAACTGCAACTTTTAGAATTTATGAATATTTTATAAAACAGTTTTGAAATAAACCTCCCTCATAACACTTAGTGTTTCCTAAAGATCGCAAATTAATCAATCATTTGGTTCCCAGAGGAAAAAGAAATGTTTGACAGTTTTAAGTATTTCCATCTTTGAATGTTGAAATTTTTAAGAGAACTAATGAAAACTTTGATTTGTTTTAATGCATTCATCAAAGCTTCAAACTAATCAAAGCAGCCTTAAAATTTTAGGCTGTATGCAATCATTTCTGTTGTATTTGTGTAAGATTTTAGAGTTTTATTTGTTATGACAATAGAGACATAACCATTTCATTCGCAGAAGAGGTAGAATCTTTGAAAGTCATTGACAGAATTGTGGAACAAATGTATTTATATTTATGCAAATAAATCTTTTTAAGACAAAAAAAAAACATGTTGTGGAAAAAATATTTTGCTTAATTATTTGTATGGAGAATGAGTAATGTTTTCTCAATAGCAAGATAAATATTATAATAAATAATTAGTTCATTACTTTAAAAAATGATCTGTTGAATGGTGAGATGTAAAATGCAATATGTTTCTGAATTAATAGCTAATATAATGTAATAGAACTTTTAAGGAGCCTTAATTTTTAAGAGAACAAAACGGATAATTTGAACAATTTTGATCTTAGCATGTTATGCAACTAAGTCATTAAATGTACAGAGACAAATGGTTTACAATCGATTTACCGATAGTAAATGTCACGGAAATATTGCAACGTTACTAAATGAGCTGTTATTACGACAGTTTTACAAATCAATTTGGAACATAAAAAATAATAACAGTAGGGGTTTTCTTATTTCTTTGCTTTATTTGCTTAAAAATAATACATGATATGACAACTTTTTTTATTGGGCTATTGTATCTAAGTGGCTTGGGGTACCGGCTTGGATAATTTAAGCATTTTTTAAATATATGCTTAACAATCATTCTGAAAAATTGTACTTAACGTTTAAATTACTATTCCGTACAAGATAAATAAAACCAGCAAAAAGTGACAAAAAATGATAATTATTCCAATAAAAATAACAAACAAATAAAAACTGAATTTACTTGCAATTACAATAGGAACAATTTTTACTAAGGATATGCATTGTGATTTGACAAAATGGTGCTCTTGCTGAGTCGATTGGAAATTCGTGCTATACTTAAGATTGTTATTCCTAGCCTTCATGTTTTTACAGAAATTCCCTATGACCATTTTATCATTTTTATACAGTATATTCAAAATGTAAAGTTCATACAACTTTATACAGTTAATTCTATAATTGCAGATTTCAAATACGATATACATGGATGGGATGGTACGAAAGTGGCGTAAACAAACAAATAAATTAATTAATTAAAATAAAATAAATTGCAATTTGTGCGGAAAATTCGAGAAAATATATTAGACATTAGGAGAACACAACTTGCCCAGTAACATAAACTGCTTTTGATAGTGGTATAAATAAGTTTCCATGGCGTGGTTTAAATCAACCACCAGAATTTTATGTCGGTTTTTTTTTTTAGTAAAGCGTTAGTTTAGTTAAGATTTCACTTCTTTTCCCTAAAAAGTTAGAAATTCATAATGACAACGATGCAAGTAATTTAAAGTTACTGCAAAACAAGTTATAAGTAACATTTGATAAAGGTTAATGCACAGTAAGAGAAAATTGTGTTTCAATACTAATTCTTCTCTTGAAGATAAACTCACGTAGTCTTGATTTTTTGCATAATCTTTTACAAAAACTTCAATTACATCAAACCAAGTTACGATGAGCCATTCTAACTATTCAGCATGTATATAATCTCAGTTTTACTCAATATTAATGTGTACACTGTAAAAAATGGATGTTGTTTTACAGTATTATATAGATAATTTTATAGTAACAAACTAAAAATTGCTAATTTTGCAGTAATAAACTAAAATTGCTAATTTTACACCAATAAACTGTAATATTGCTTAATTTTACACTAATAAACTAAAATTGCTAATTTTGCATTAATAAACTGTGCAATAGCTAATTTTACACTAGTAAACTGTAATATTGCTGATTTTACCCCACTTCACTTCACTCTTCGAGGGGCCACAGTACCTGTCATTGTTGTGACTATACTTGATACGGCATCCTCGAGGCTTGTTATTGAACAATTATAGCAATTACAATACATAATTTTTACAAAAACATAAGATAATTACAACAAATAGTAACACGAAGCATAAAACGTTTACAACATATAATGGCACAAAGACATAAAATAATTAAAACATATAATCACATAAAGTTAGCAGTTTACACTTTCTCATTAAAAACAGAGTTACACAGAAGGTTATATAAGCAGTTGTACAGGAAGACGAGGAGAGTGGGATAGAAAACTTAGAGCATATGGTGAATAATTTAAACTGTGACATTTACTCCATATAGTCGGAGTTAACAATACTAAAACACACTATGGATTAGGCATCAGTAAAGAACATTTTAGACAGTGGAATGTTTGCAAATTTTTTGACAATGTTTATAGTGAGTAGCAAGAATGGGGAAAGGGGGCAGTACATGAAGACGGGCCGATGCAAATTAGAATGTGTTCTGGTGCTAATTTTACCCCCACTGTGTATCCTTTAATCTGCTACATTTCATTATTCAGAGAATGAACAATAAGTTTCGAATAAGCTTTACCTCTAGGGACCCAGAGGAGAGATAAGAGAATAAAGGAGTAATGTGCAAACCAACAGGTGGAAAGGATCGGGGACGACCAGGTCTCTTCCGAGAAGCGCAACCGAGGTCTCTACGATAAGTCTACTTTGCTGTTCTGAAATCGTTTTCCAATTTTGCATCTGCTGTGCATGTGCCTGTCTCTTCATAATGTCTTCCAAACGAAAAGATCTTACTTAGAAAGAAAAGTGAATTTTATTGAATATTCAAATGCTAATAAATGTACGCACTTACAACTTGCAAAAAAGTTCGAGATATCGCAATCTCAAGTTTCGAAATTGTTGAAAAATAAAGAAAAACTCCTAAATGACTGGAAATTAAACAAAAACCTTAATCAAAAGAGAAAACGGACAGGGGAGGAATCAGAAGATGAAGATGCTCTCTTTCCCTGGTTTCCGGAGAAACGGGTTTGTAACGTTCCTGTTAGTGGAATTTTATTAAATCAAAAAGCTGAAGATTTAGCAAAACAGATGAATATAACTGATTTCAAAGCAACAAATGGTTGGATGTGCAGATGGAAAGAAAGGAACCAAATTTACTTCAAAAAAATTCACGGTGAAGCTAGTGATGCTGATGCGAATTCTTGGACAAGTAATGTTTTGCCTTCATTAGTACAAGATTACAGTCCTTCGTGTACATATAATTGTGATGAAACAGTGCTCTACTATCGAGAAAGGATTAATGGAGCTTTGGAATAAAATAAGGTCATTTTTAATTCAATTTCTAAATTTTAATATGTTTAAAGTGTCATTAATTAATGTCTAAATTGTCATTAATTAATACGCTTAAAAATTACTCATTAGCTATTTGTTGATGAATATACTTGGGGTTAAGGCAATTATTAATGCTTTCTTGGTTTAAATCCTATTTGAAACGTCGTGTGAATGGAATCCCGGATAATGGAATATCCCGATTATTAGAATAATTTTTCATGACAAATTGGATATTCCATTAAGCGGAATCGACTGTATACTTTTTGTACTAATTACAGATTTGTACTTCATGTTCCTGCGCATAGTTTATGTTAATACTTTAACACATAACAAATCCGGGTATTTTTCATACATCGCACCCAAAATGCACGTAAAATGGTTTTTCACCCTCAGCCAACTCTACAAATGTTTTCACATCTCCGTGCGTGTGGAGATGAAATTGTTCCCTCGAACTCCCTCAGTCCATGAATAATGTATGCTCAAGTTGCACTGGAAAATATTCTTCCAGTTAGTTAACGAGGTGAGGACACTTGTCATCCTAATGAGCTTCAGTACTATCAGCATTTATCAAGTTAATTGAAGGGAAGCTGTCTTCGAAAGCGTTGACGTTATTTATTGCGAGGGATTAAAGTGCCTCTTAGGAATGGAAGGAGATAACAGCTGAATGGTAATCAAGAAAAGTTTAAGTTTGTTTAAGAGCACATAAAATGCATTTATGACCTTAAGGGAGATACCGATGATTTCACTGAAATCGGCATTTTATGTTTGTTAAGTTTTCGTTGCGAACTATGAGTTATGTTCTAGAATAAGCATGTGTAACTCTGAAATAAATTTCTTTTTGAACTCAGTTCCTAGTTTAAGGTGGCAAATCTTTTTATCAACTTATTTTTATTGCAAAGGAGTTATGAACCACACTGATAAAGTGTGTCGCCATATAGACGCAATATCTGAATTAAACAGAAAGCTTTCTGAAGTGAATTTTTAAAAATTAAAACGAAGTAGGGTCAGTTCGTACAGTAGGGGTAATTATGAACAAATTTTTACTTTTGCACGCTAATTGCTCTCTAGAGCACCATGTCCTATTTAAAAATCTGGACACCCATCAGAAACAATTATTAACTCCTCTGCGCGACTGTTTTTTTAATTTTTTGGCTGATGGAAGTTTTTTAAAAATTCTTGTTCCCTATTACCCCAATTGTTCATAATTACCCGATAATACATGAGGTAAATTTAAACATGCTTTTCCCCTGGCTTACCCTTTCTTTTCAGTGAATTTCTTGACTTCATCATAAAAATGATATACCACGAAGGGATCTCTGACTTTCTAGATTTTCGTAGAAGTTCCAGTTTTTTTAGAGAAATGTTCGAATACCTCTTCATGAAATTAATGTGCCAGTCATCACCTAGCTTTCCATCTTTGAATCGGACCTGCAACGCATTAGCCAAAGCAAAGTCATGAATAAGGTTTTTCAAATATTTTCCTCGTCACAAAGAAACCCCATACGAGCCATAACAATTAGATATTTTGCTGAAATTAGCACCATATCAGTTAGTATGTCCGTTGGGCGACCTGCTCCCATCCTCTCAATTTTGACTTTACCTTTAACTATGTTGTGCAAAACACCTAGAGGGATCGCGTAGGTGTCCACTGCTTCTCTGTAGGTCATATTCCCGTTTTTAATATCATTCACAGCCCTCAATAAGTCTTCACTCCTGTATTGAGGAGGTGGCTTCTTCTTCACATAAGTGCGAGGCATTTAAACGTTCAAACGTGCAGACAAGTTTATATAAATCATTACAAAACATCGGCTCTGTTAAATGGTTAAAATAACTATTTGAATTATAAAATTTGACTTGAAGTGGAAAAAACTACTTTGAAAAAAATGTTCATAATTACCCCTACCTAGAAAAATACGGGGTAATTATGAACACCTTCCTGCAGGGTGCTAAAAATAAAAGACAGTGAAACTGCAGTTGATTCCTGTTAAAGGCTTATTAACTGAAGGCAAATATAATGAAAAAACTTAGCAAAATTTTATCAGTCTGAACAGGAAAGACCTTGAAAAACTGTTTGACAACTTTTGTGAGAAGGGTTAGGATAACTAAGAAAATGGAGGATACAGTGTTGTAACATCACTGAAAAAACATCCCTAACCTAATAATGAAGATGTGAACTTCCAGTTGCTACTGCTATTTGGGGGGGGGGGGTTCCTTCATTGCATACAAAAGCGCTAATGTCCTATGTTCTGAATTTCCCCATTTTCACAATTACCCCGCTTGACCCTACCTAGGCTAGGATTACGTAAAACAGAGCATCAGGTAACTGGTCTTGTTGCCTTTGTTAGATTTTTGTGTAAATTTACGGTAATTTTTCCTAAATATCACTAAATTTTGTCGTTTCAATAAAATCTTCGATGCGCATGTAGATGTAGGCCTGGTGACATAGACCTTTACTTTAAACAATTCCGTAGGTAGAAACCTAATGGGTTTAAATCACGTAATCTAAAGGGCCAATTATGATCACGGGAAACAGATCATATGCAATCAAGAAGTAAGAAGTACCTTATGCAGTAAAATAATTGTATAAAAATACAAATACCTTTATTCATGCGTTTCTTCATAGCTTAAGCTAGCTATCTGACTGCTTCCTTTTTTTTCACCAACAGTTTTTTAGTAATTTTTCCGTTCAACCAAAACCTTGGTAAATGCAAATGACACTCTTAAGAAATAATTCTACAAATACAATGGCTGCCGCTTATATAAAACACGTCTGTTCTAAGCGGTTTTGATTCAATAAAGCGGCTAATTCAATAAATTTGCACTGCAAAAAATGGATGTTGTACTTATACAGTAAATTACAGTTAGTTTTTATAGTAATAAGCTGTAAAAATTTCTAATTGTACAGTAATTAACAGTAAAATTGCTAAATTTACAGTTTAATACAGAGTTATAAACTGGAACAACGGCTGCCAGTATTATACTGTTGTTTTAGTAGTATAATATTTCTAAATTTTACGGCAATAAAGTGCAAAATTTCTAACTTAACAGTAATAAACTGTAAAATTGCTAGTTTTACAGTTTATTACTGTGCATTTTACATTTTTAAATTGGAACCTCGACTGCCAGTACTATACTATAAAAACAACAGTTCCTTTTCTGCAGTGTGGGTGTTATTCTATTTTTGGCGATTTGATTTGTTAAAGCAACTGATTTAATTAACCGGCTCTCTAGGGTGGTTCAATTTTTTTTTTTTTTTGCTACGGACCAAGGCACACGCTACTTTTTTTTACATTTATGTTTAGGATCGCCCTCCTAAAGTTTCAGCTCCCTACTCTTAATGGAAGATGGTGCTCAAACACCCTTCATTTTTACGCTTTTTCGTAATTTTCACAATTTTTGAGTTTTTCAGACTAAAGATACCATTTTCTTGGAAGAGATTTTTTTTTTCGATTATCATCATTTTCCAACACATAAATATTAGTTCAAACAATGGGAAACTTTCTTAATCATTTGAATCTATATAGCAACACCTTCGATACAATCGATTGTTTAGTAGATCGCAGCATACAATGTAGATTGCAGTACTACTTGTCTACATGTTGTGCTATGATTTTCAAAACTTACACTTACTAAAATAGAGTTTTGAAAGAGCTGTGCAAAATGTTTATATTTTTAAAGTAGTGGGATGTAGAGAAAAAAATATCAAAATTTAAAGTTTTAAACTAATAGTGCTCAGAGTATCACAAGAAGAATGAATTAAATTATAAAAACTAATTGCAAAAAATAAATTATTGTAGCTAGTCTGGCATAGAACTAATCTGAAATTTAGGCAAAGATATTTACTTCATGTTTACTTTGGTCATCATATTCCCCACAAGTTCTATTCTTTTTAATAACTTTAAAGTGAAAAAATGTTTGGGAAAGAATTAAACAAAAAAAAAAAAAAAAAAGAATGTTGCACATAGAACTTAAAAAATACTTTAACAAGTTTGAAACTTCAACTGTAAGCTTTTTATAAATCTATATACAGGGTGTCCACTCCAATCGTGGACCAATAGCTAATTTCTAAACCGTTAGAGTTAAGCATATAGTTTATTTGGGAAAAAATCTCCAAATTATGAAAGGAATTTTAGGTCTATTCAATGTTTTTCAAAAAATCAAATTTTGAAAGAGTTACGAAATTTAAATTTTTATACAGCCCCCCAGTCCTATCAATCATATTTAGTAAAACATTCTTGACACTGTAACGTTTAAAACTAAAAAAAAATCACTTTTCTACCACAAAAATTGACCGAGTTATGACGTTTTGAAAAATCAAGATTTTGAAGGATTTCGCATACGGTCCCTCTCGATGACGTCATGAAACAATGCAAAATCTTGATTTTTCAAAACGTCATAACTCGGTCAATTTTTGTGGTAGAAGAGTGATTTTTTTTTAGTTTTAAACGTTACAGTGTCAAGAATGTTTTACTAAATATGATTGATAGGACTGGGGGGCTGTATAAAAATTTAAATTTCGTAACTCTTTCAAAATTTGATTTTTTGAAAAACATTGAATAGACCCAAAATTCCTTTCCTAATTTGGAGATTTTTTTCTAAATAAACTATATGCTTATCTCTAACGGTTTAGAAATTAGCTATTGGTCCACGATTGGAGTGGACACCCTGTATGTAAATGCATTGATTTTTCAAAGTCAGGGGGGGGGGGAGCAATTGACCCCCCTGGACGGGCCTGTATTTAGGAGAAAATATGTAATTAACGGATTTTTTTTCAATGCAAAATTCATTGAGTTATTTTTTCTGAATAGTACGCTCTCAAACCTTGTACGCCTCCCCGCGCAGCGGTGGTTACCTCTTATGCCACTGCTTAGCATATAATCAGTGGAACAAAGGGCAAGCAGGATTTCGTAGTAGTTACCGGCAGGTACGTGCCATTACAAAGAAAAGAGAAGGAATATGGGACTTCCAAGGTGTCAGAAATTGCTCTGGGCATTTGATGAATCACCTTTAATGTCCTATTATCTATATATATAAAAGAAAGTCGTGTTAGTTAGACTATTTATAACTCAAGAACGGCTGAACCGATATGGCTAGAAATTGGTGGGTAGGTAGCTTAGAGCCAGGAGGCGGACATAGGCTATAATTTATGTGTGTCAGTTACATAAATAGAAAAAATGTCTTATTGACTTCGCCTTTTTACGAAGCCTTTTTTGACACCTCCATGGCTGAGCGACATAAAGCACACGTTTTGGCAGCTTCCGGTGCACAGTAAACAGGTTGTAAGTCAGCTGTGCGTTGAGTGTTATTTGACTTTTTTGTGAAATAAATTATAAACAAACGCGTTACTTCTCTTGAAATTTATATGTGATAAGCTATCAGAAACGATTGCTCATTCCGAGGATCCCGATGATCCCAACCGATATGCCGTTTGAATTTAAAAGACTTAAATTTCCGATCCGTCTTGCATTTGTCATGACCATCAACAAATCACAAGGCCAATCCTTGAAAGTTTGTGGTTTGAATCTAGAACATCACTGTTTTTCCCATGGTCAATTATATGTGACATGTTCACGGGCCGGAAGACCACCTGCGTTGTTTGTTTTTGCGCCTGTTAATAAAACAAAAAATGTTGTGTATCACAAGGTACTTAAGTGAAGAGCAACCTATGTACTGAAATACAGAAACAATAATGAATGATTAATGTAAGTACTCATTTTTTTTTTGTATTTTCTAATAATAAAAAACTTAATAAATTCAAAAATTTGCTTTTTTATTGCCTTTAAGGCGGAACAGAGTTCGCCGGGTCAGCTAGTCTATAGATAAATCTGTGATCACTCTTGCTGATTATAAAGAGATAATTGAGGTATTATTAATCGATTAGGGAACCTTTCTGAGAAAATCCAGTCTCTTATATGCCTCAAAATATTTGTGTTCCTGTATAAGAAAGAGATTTTTCATTTAATCATGAGCGAAAAAACCTAGGTACTACACTTTTTACGATTTCAGCGCCTTTTTGTACAGTAAAACAAATAGATTGAACATTAATAGATGCTCCATTTGCTATTAAAACTTCTGGGAATATCTGAACTTGGAAAAAAACTTATAAGATATGAACGACCTGGAAATTGAAATAACAACTAGGACAGTTTTGTTAAAGTACTTCTGACACCTTTCTGGTGTAATAATTAGTTTGATTTAGTTTTTCGCATCAAATTCTAGTTGAAAGAAAAGCAAGTTATTACAAGAATAAAGATGTGAAATATAACAAGTGTAGTACAGAACAATTGAATTTTTTTCAAACATGAATATTAGGGATTATTTTCTAACATTCTTCGTCCTACGCCTCAACGAATGCAAATATAATATCAATCACAGAATTAAAGGAAAAAAATTAAATAAATAATAATTGAATAATGTTTCTGAGGGAAATGTTCAAATAATTCAAGAATTTAACAGATTTTTTTTCAATAATGAGGACAATAAGCAGTTTCTTTTATCTGATGTTGAAGCAAATTGAGTACTTATTCTTGCTGATACAATAAAATATTCAATACTAAAAGTCTCTCTCTCTCTCAAAAAAAAAAATCTATACATAAAAAATAAAAAAAAGTTGAATTGCAGCAAGAAGTTTAAATATTTTGGCTTTAATTAAAAACTTCTAGCAAGTTTCAGTATAACAACACTGCTCGGCATAAAATGAACTTCAAATGTACCTGACACTATTCTTGCTGTTTCTTATGTAAAATGCCCCACTGAATCCAATATGATCTTCGTTTCCCCCTTCACGGTGATCGCTCGAACATAACTAGAATGAATATAACTAATACTGAAAGGTTCTTTGTTGAAGGAAATCTTCGGTGCGACTCATATGCAACATGCGATGCTTCCAAGGTTTTTTAAAAAATTTACAGCTTGAAAAAGTTTTTGAACTTGGGAGTCATAGAAGGCAGTCCGATATCATTGTGTTGCACCAAAATATAAGTGTAAAATTTTGAAGCTGGAGAAAATGAGTTGTTGATGATATCTTAAATATTTTACGGAGGGGAGGGTAAAATACCCCCATAAGTCTCCTAACTTGGAAAAAGTGTTTATGATTTTGAACTTTTCACCTCTCTAGCCCTATAGAAGAATGTTAATGGTAAAGATAATGCTTCCTTCCCTCCAAATAATATCTATGAAATTGTCGACATCTGCTGAAAATAGGAGGGGAGGGGGCGCTATTTTCAAAAAGTGGGAGACAATGGGGGGAAAAGGTGGCCATATTAGGATTCAGGCGATCATTGAACATAAGAATCAGCAAGAATGATAGCAAAACACCCGGAATTTTTTTTCTTGCCGATCAACCGAAAAACGCTTGAAATTGACAAAAACTGGAGAACTATTTGAGCTTTGAGCACCGTCTTTTTATTTAAGTAAGAGGTTGAAATTTTGGCAGTATATTAGGGTGGATAAAGGTAAAAAAATAAGCCATCGCCATGACCTCTAGAACAAAATATTTTTTTTACCATATGTTTGTGAACCTCCCTACGGCGCCCACTAAAAATTATGGTGCTTGTATTGGCAAATGATTCGAAGCTCTTTTAAAGAGAAAATGTCTGTCCTCTGAACTTAGAAATAAAAATGTTAGTAAGAGTTATTACGTAAAATATAATAAGAAAGACCGAAAATAATTTTTAGTATTACAATTTTTGCGTTATATTTTAAGAACTACTAACACTTTACTAACATTTTAAGAATACATTTTAAGAACTACTAACACTTATTTTAAGAACTAACCTACTGAAGTATTCAGCCTCAATATTCTTTATCAAAATCGAGATAATTGTTATGCATGTCTCTTTTGAAAATATGTAAGAACTTTTTTAACGTAAAAATTCTATTATATTTAATCATAAATGCTTTGATTAGTTTCAAGAAATTAATGAAATACATTTAGGTAAAATACTCTCAAAAATAATAGCAAAAAATCGATGCTGGAATACAGAAAAGTTGACTTTTTTACCTCTGGTTAAGCTTCTAGTTAGGGAAACAAAATTAAATTTGAACAACTATCAGATCTATTGTTTTAGTAAACTATGATTTTTAAAATTTTAAACTTTTTCACCTACGTTTTGATGTTTATTTTAGTTTAAAGACACTTGATTTAAATTTTAGAACAGTAAATATTTTAATACAAGAAATTCATTTGCACAATTTTGTTATTCAAGGATTTTTTACATTCTAAGTAATTTGTTTAATCTGCAATGCGTTTGATCATAATGAGTGCAAAAAAAATAACAAATTTTGCTTATTGCTTGTTTTAAAAACAAAACATAATCGTACTCTTAGTACTTTAGAAAGAACTTTAAAGAAATTAGGAATAATTATTATTCACTTTTCTAAATTTGCTTACTTTTTACGAAACTTAGAAAAACAACATGTCTCTTAAAATAGCAATAATTGCAATTACACGATTCTTTCAAAACTCTTATTTTTATCGAAAAGATTTTCGATGATCAAATTGATAGTTCTAAAGAGAAATGCTACACTTTATTTGTATTAATTAGGCCAATTTGTATTTCTTTTGATCTCCTTTTGATGTTATTTGCATATTGTTTTGCTCTTATTCGTGCCTTATTCGACATAAATATGCCAACATTACGGTTATTGGATATTGTCGAAATTTGCATCGTTTTTGTAATAATCCGTTGCTCAAAGATTAAAGGGAGTATTTTGTTTTAAAAATTAACTTTATTTGTTTAACATTTTTAAGAAGTAGAGTTTCAGAAAAGCGATCATTTTGAAGAGCTTTATTTTTTTCTTTCAAACATGCAAGCTAAATATGTAGACGAATTTATTCGTTCTTTAAAGACAGATAGTCAAAAAAATATAGCCAAACAATTAAAGTTTTCAGTATTATATTTTCGTTAGTATGCAGGGTTGCCATTTTTGGCAAATAGTATTCACTTTGGCTATTTTTGATCACACCTGGCTAGAAAAGAACTTTAAAGGGTCATTCCATTTTAAATCAACAAATGGGATGCGCATCACCATTTTTGATTTTGATGAAAATTTGCATGTGTATTCCTTTTACTTCCCAGAGCTCAAAATAGTGTTCATTCTATTTTTAAAAAATTTACCCTTTGATAAATAGGCCCTTTTTGTTGTTGGCAACAGCGAAAATCGGGCGTTTTGATGCTTTGCCTTATGAACTATAACTTTTTTTCTATCAAAGATTTTGAGCTCAACTATAGCTCATTGGAAAGCTAAAAAAAAGATCTTTTTATATATGCTATCAATAAATTTCAGATTAAAAAAAATACTTATTTTTTCAAGGTCAAAGTTCACGACGAAAATAACATTTTTTATTACTTTCGAACATTAAAAAACCCATGAAGGGTTCAAAGTAACAAGCCGATTTTTTCATCATATATTTATAGTCATGGTTACTTACTGTATAAAAAAAATTGGCTTGTTATTCCACCCCCTTTATGATATATGCCCCCCCAAAGTTGTACATTTTTTAAAAAATCCAATTTTCAACGCTAAAAAAATGCATGTGGGGGGCAAGATAAAAAATTTTTTATATGTGGTATTTTAAGTACTTTTTACCAGCTTTCTAATAAAACAAAAGTTGCTTTGTTATTCAAAGGCGTTTGGCCGATATAAGGGACTGAACTTTCAAAAAATTGCACAAAAACAACACGATTATTTTCATTTTTTTAAATCTTTTTTTTTTATTTAAATGTAATTATATACCTTATTCTTTGCCTTAAATGCTAAAAAAAGACTAAGAAGAGCAATGAAGAAACATATTTAAAGTTTAATAAGATAATTTAATATTTTTAACACCTGGGAATATAGAATACCACTAAACTTGTCTGATTTTTGAACATCTGATTGCTACCTACAACAGGACTGAGCATTTCTCAACTTGTCCAGGTTTTTTCATACCATGTGGTCATCCTTGTTCTGACTTGCTCTCACATGTGTATCTTAGTTGTCTTTCAAATTCTGAAAGAAGTAGGTTGTGGAGCTAGTGTTTCTGCTGTAAAATCTTGTGAAGCTGATGTAATTTCTCTTCATTTCAAGTTCATTCATATTCACAGAATGTTTTGTTAAAGGTAAAAGAAGAAATTCTTTAGAATCCTTAAATATAAATTTAAATTTGTCTTTCTGCATGTAAACTGTGAATAAGTTATGGATAACCCTAAATGCTCCATAGGAGTTTTTGAGAATGATGATTGTAATATTTTAAGTTACAGTAGGCAGTCTACTCTAAATAGTATTTCTGAGTACAGTGAAGATGATAAAACTTTACTGCACCTGAGAACAAGGTGTAAAACTATTGAAACTGTTTGTACCTACCAGCAAGAAATTCCATAAAGGTGGCAAAACTTGGCAAGAAATTTTTTTGCATGGTAGGTACAAACAGTTTCAATAGTTTTACACCCAGTACTCAGGTGCAGTAAAGTTTTATCATCATCATTGTAGTCAGAAATAATATTTACAGTAGACTGCCTACTATAACTTAAAATATTACAATCATCATTCTCAAAAACTCCTATGGAGCATTTTGGGTTATCCATAACTTATTCAGTTTACATGTAGAAAGACAAATTTAAATTTATATTTAAGGATTCTAAAGAATTTCTTCTTTTACCTTTAACAAAACATTCTGTGAATATGAATGAACTTGAAATGAAAAGAAATCACATCAACTTCACTAGATTTTACAGCAGAAACACTAGCTCGACAACCTACTTTTTTCAGAATTTGAAAGACAACTAAGATACACATGTGAGAGCAAGTCAGAACAAGGATGACCACATGGTATGAACAAACCTGGACAAGTTGAGAAATGCTCAGTCCTGTTGTAGGTAGCAATCAGATGTTTAAAAATCAGACAAGTTTAGTGGTATTCTATATTCCCAGGTGTTAAAAATATTAAATTATATTATTAAACTTTAAATATGTTTCTCCATTGCTCTTCTTAGTCTTTTTTTAGCATTTAAGGCAAAGAATAAGGTATATAATTACATTTAAATAAATGAAAAAAAAAAGATTTGAAAAAATGAAAATAATCGTGTTGTTTTTGTGCAATTTTTTGAAAGTTCAGTCCCTTATATCTGCCAAACGCCTTTGAATAACAAAGCAACTTTTGTTTTATTAGAAAGCTGGTAAAAAGTACTTAAAATACCACATGTAAAATTTTTTTTATCTAGCCCCCCACATGCATTTTTTTAGCGTTGAAAATTGGATTTTTTAAAAAATTTACAACTTTGGGGGGGCATATCTCATAAAGGGGGTGGAATAACGAGCCAATTTTTTTTTATACAGTAAGTAACCATGACTATGAATATATGATGAAAAAATCGGCTTGTTACTTTGAACCCTTCATGGGTTTTTTAATGTACGAAAGTAGTAAAAAATGTCATTTTCGTCATGAACTTCGACCTTGAAAAAATAAGTATTTTTTTGAATCTGAAATTTATTGATAGCATATATAAAAAGATCTTTTTCTTAGCTTTCTAATGAGCTATAGTTGAGCTCAAAATCTTTGATAAAAAAAAAGTTATAGTTCATAAGGCAAAGCATCAAAACGCCCGATTTTCACTGTTGCCAACAACAAAAAGGGCCTATATATCAAAGGGTAAATTTTTTTAAAATAAAATGAACACTATTTTGAGCTCTGGGAAGTAAAAGGAATACACATGCAAATTTTCATCAAAATCAAAAATGGTGATGCAACAACTTTTTTGAAAATTTGTTGATTTAAAATGGAATGACCCTAAAGCATTAGCCAAACCGATATTTTATTATATTCTGTTACTTTTAAATAGGCTTATCAAGTTTAGAAATTTTGCTTCTTCTTCATGTTAACCGAACGAAAGAAAGCAACTTCAATCTTTTTCTTATTCACTGCTGTTGAGGCATTTCATTAATTTTATTTTTATTATCATATCTCAGTTATTTCTAAACGTTTTCTAACAAATCTAGTTTTAAATAGTATTTTATTAACGTGGATTGAATAATAGTTTACGCACAAAGCAATTTTAATCGTTTGCATTTTACAATTGTTGCAAACACTAAGTGGGCAAAAGTCTACAGCTAAATAACTATGACAACCATAAAGGGGGAAAACGCGGAGAGTGAGAAATAAATATTACTTTCATACGAGTTCTCGCGTTACATAGGGTAAAGCTTAGTATTTTTTGGGCTTAACATGATTAAAACGAAGAACGTAAGATTAGTTGATCAGAAGATTTTAGAATAACTATTGAAGCAATTACTTAAACCAGTTTTTCTCAACCTTTTTACAGCTATCGCCCCCTTTAGGATTCAAAATTATTTCAACGGCTCCTTTGAAGATGGGTGTAAAACTGGAAGGGGGAGGGGAGGTAAAGCAATTTTCTGGACCGCTTTAACTCAATTATTTTGCTAAAACAGATTGTTGGAAAATGACTATGGAGCAGAAAAACTTATGCTAAATGGTTTTATCTTTCTTTATATACAATTTAAAAAAAAAAAACCGAGCTTTTTTTTAGCCTCTGAAAAGATGTGTCAGGTGATAATAAAGTGCCTAGAATGGGACAATTTAATGAGTGAACCATTTTTAAGGTAAATGAGAACAACACGGTTTGAAATAAAAATGCACCGTTTTCAGCATTTTTATTTGAAAACAAATATATTTTGAAAAATACACTACGTTCAAATAGTTCCTTGACCAGTCCGATTCCAAACATTGTGCATAGTGTTGTTCTTATTTACGTGCAACTATACTGTGGAAGGACAATAGCAAAGCCGGACCTTTTAATATTCCCAGGAACGACAAAAAATTGAAACTATGACTTATACCTGTCACCCTTAAAGATTATAAATCAAGTTTCAATTTTACAAAAACCTGAAATAAGTTGAATTTACAAATTACAAGATAAGTTAACTTCAAAGAAATTCTTTTTGAGTAATTTATTGCTGTGAAGTTTAGATAAGATAATAAGAGTTATAAGTAAACCTTTGGTGATAACAGAGTAAAGATGGAGGTGAGATATTGGGGATATCCCCCGAAATAAGTTTAGAAAACGAAGTCTTAAAAATGCAGTTTCTTTAATCTTAAGTTTTGTGGTGCTGAGACTTGGGCTCTTTTAGGCTTTGTTCGAGATTCTCTAGTTCGAGATCCCCTCCCTTGAACGAAAAATTTTCAAATGGAAATCAATAAAACACATGTTTTGTCCATTTTAGGTACTTATGCTATAGAAGGGAGCACCTACCTCAAAAAACTTTTTTGAAATTCAAGTGCTATTGGCAAATTTTAGGCTATCTTTCATGACATTAAGAGAAAGATTAGGGTTCGAGAGATAACCCAAAAAAATAATTGCCAAAGCTATCCTTTGGTGACATAAAAGCAGAAGATTTCCTGCCACCCCTGACCGAAACATGTTTTTAACAAGAGCATTAAAAAAAATCCCACCGCCCCCTTACAGCCCAAAATATGTCCATCGCCCCCCCCCTCCGCCCAAAATATGTTCGCCGCCCCTCAGCAGCCCCCGGGGTGATGGGCTATTATCGCTCCCGTTGATAACCACCGACTTAAACAGTACTCAAGTTTTTCTATACTTCACTTTCGTTCATTTTTCCCCTTTCAAATTTAATTCAAAATTTCAATTATTTTTTCCATTCTTTTGCTACAATAATTTAAAATGCTGAAATCATTGTGTTTTTAAGAAGTAGTTTTTAATTAGAATGAGATCTCGCGATATAGCACTGAAAATAAAGAGGATAAAATCAAAATTAGTCTGCAGTATACCAGGGGAAAAATCATAAGAAAGCTCAATATTAAAATAATATCATATGACTTATTAATATGATTTTTTTTACATGATTCTCTTAATGGTTGCATTTTTATAAACATTCGATAAGCTTCCCAAAGCAAAAAAAAAAAAAAAAAAACAGTAACTTTACACAGAAACATCATTGCACTCAAACTGTTAAAATAGCAGGGAACAACTGATGCCTTATAACTTTATTAAAATGAGCTTAGCGTTTAAGTTTAATAAAGTTATTACAAACATGTTTGGTTACGCTCATCCCGTAACTGCAAATCTGCTGTTAACCATTGTAAACGCTCATACTTAAGTAGCTATAATTAAGCACGTAAAACTTACCAGCTATTTACGAGGAAACAACCTATTTGCTCAACTAAAAGGTCTTTCCCGAATCATTAAGGAAGTTTTAAGAAGCTCTTAATCGCTGCATGTTTAGCATTATCATACTAATTGTACGCTTAAACTGCAAGGTTAATTATTGTCTCCTTCAGATACTGAAATTAAAATGAAATTGATATTTGATGATAAGTACTTTGGAGAGTTTTAGGATCTTTATCATTTAACGTTACTGTAATCGTGATATGGGTTAGATGTTTTAGTATTTTAATTCAGTGTAAATTACTGAAGATATACAGCATCCGCATAAAAATGCTCTGCAGTATTGGGTAGAATTATTAACACAAGTCAAAGATACATTAAGGAAGATAATATCTCTTAAGCTGTGAGAAAAAAACGAAACTGGTAGTTTTTGGCGGAAAATGTGTATATGTAAGCAAGGTTTATGTATACGAAATCGAAAAAAGAAATACATAAATAAATAGCATAATATAGACACGTGCTCCGGAACTGAAAGCAGTTCGTTTTGTTTTCTAAAACAGCTAAAAAAATCAGTTTATGAAAATAAAATCCGAAAAAAATGTTTCACTTCGGAAGAAAAATTTCAGTTTGACTTTTTAATGCAAAGATTTACTCATAAATAATAAAAAGCGATTCATAAACACATAAGCATAGTAAAAACCGATAAAACCGAAAGTAAAGCTTAAATATTTTTTTTATCAAAAATAATCATGAAATATTAAGAGTTGTAATTAAAAAGGGGAATATGGAAACAAAACAAAAATATAAAAAACCTAAAAAATAATAAAACGAGGCATTAATACACGAAGAAAAAACATTAACGTAGGATCCGTTTGAGCTAATATTAAGAAATAAATAAATGCTTTTGGCTTAAAAAAACCTAAATAAATAACTCTAAATGTACAAATTTACAAAAAATTGCTAGCACGTATTTTGGAGTTTCAAAAAATGCATTTTCAGCTTAAGTTCATACCTTTCTACGTATGAAAAAGTGTACATTAAACTCCCGAAACATGATGCTTAGTGATTTCCGCAAGTGTGAGCTTCTGTAAAGCTGCTCATTTAACTGTTTCAGATCCATTTGGGTTTAACATTTCAGAAATCAGATTTAGCTAGTCATTAATAAATGTCGCATTATACAGAAAGAAAAAATACTAATGTAGATTCCGTTTGAGCCAAAAATGAGAAAGAAATAAATGCTTTTGCCCAAAAAAAGAAACCCAAATAAATAACTTTAAATACACAAATTTGCAAAAATTGCAAGCACGTGTTTTGGAGTTTCAAAGAATCTATTTTCAGCGTAAGTTTACACCTTTTTACGTATGAAAAAGTGTACATTCAACTCCCGAAACATTATACTTAGTGACTTTCGCATCTGTGAGCTTCTGTAAAGCTGCTTGTTCAACTTTTTCAGATCCAATTGGGTTTAAAATTTTAGAAATAGATTTAGTTAGCCATTAATAAGGTAAGCGCGTAGGATAGGCCCAGCATAAGGTTCAGAGTCTAATATCTCGCTCATTTGTGATTCAATTAACTCAAGTGCTTGTACAATCTCATCAAACTAGACATAAAAAGTAGAAAGAGAATTATTTCACGTGGATTCATGATTAAATTATGTTTGTCAGTAGTTTAACAAAATTATTGACCTTATTAGACACATTGGTCCCCGAAAAAGACCAACACCGAAAATTGCCAAAGTTGTCAATATAAAAACATATTAAGACATATTTGATAGACTCAAACACAAAATTTGCTTTTTATTAAAAAAATTACAGCGTAAATTGATCTTTATTATCTACATATGGTCATTATAAAAGATTATTTTTTTTAATTGTCTGACTAAATTTTTACACAAAACAAATTTTAGTTAAGTATTTCAGAATATTTTTTCATTTTAATTACATCTGTGTCTTCTTGAAATACCATTTGAAAACAGGTCAAGCACTTCCTTTTTGCAATTTCCCTAAAGTTAAAGTAGTTTAACTACGAAATATACAAATTTTTGAAATTCATTACCTCATAAACATAATCCTTATAAGTCAAGAACTGAAACAGCAAATGAAAAATTGCTAGCATTTAATACATTTTGGCTGATTTATATTGCGCACTCTTTTGCGTTGGACTAGATTTATAGTTCTTACATGTCCACACGTAATTTAGAACTCGAATACTTTATCTTCAAGAAATTAAAATGTAAGTTGAACAAGCCGAGCACGATTGTGCTCGTTTTCTTGTGGTATTTGACAAATACCATTTTAGTATGATTCATATGCTACCGCTTTTGGGCAATCGTTTGCATTAATAATTAATTTTATTGTCTTCGTTGAGAGTAGCTGTTCATTTTTAGAAATACTTTTGTTAATGCGTCTTGTGAATAATTTAGTAGAATTATATTGCTGTGGAAATCTAATTAATATGATTTTTTCAGAAGTCCAGAAATTGGCTTTAAAAAATTCTTTACTTAAGCAAAATTACGCTGGTCAAACATGGCGTGGAAAAAAATAATAAAACATATATATATATATAAACGAGCTTAAAACTAAATAAAGACGATATTTCTTAGATTGCAAATTAGTACAGTATTAATTTTTTTAAATGAAAATTACATCATTATAACATAAAACAGGGAAAAAACAAAAACTCATTCATGGCTTCTCGTAACACTAGTACAGGTCTCCCAGCATTTGCAAATGTAGAACTAGTACTTATTGCTTAATGGCTTTTAGTATAAAACGTATTAGGGTGAAGTGGGGTAATTGCGTACTTGGGGCAAATGTGTACTCATTAAAAAAAAGGAGAAAAAACTGAAGCTAGCTGCTATCTAGTGGCGCCATTTTGAAGAATGAACTACAGGCTCCCAAATGGCGCCACCAGATAGCAGCTAGCTTCAGTTTTTCTTCCTTTTTTTTAATGCGTACACATTTGCCGCAAGTACGCAATTACTCCACTTCACCCTACTACTTTCCCAACAAGTTTTATCTTACTATTTTACAAAAAAAAAAGTCAACTGAAACTTCCAGTAATCCAAAATCTGTTAATACATTGATATTCAATTTTTGGCAATTTTTGGATTAATTTCTGAATTTAATTTCAGAAACCAATTAATCGTTAATTCTCTGTCAGTTTCTTTGTTTTGAAAAACTTCGAAAACCTTCGAAACGGCAGTGCGCTCCGAACAGTGGGCTCGTTTCTGCTCCATGTTAAAAACCAGAAAGCGATAGGCATTTAATATAAACGGGCCATTGCTTTTTGCACGCTTTGCAAATACAGATGGTGAAGTCACGTGGTGCCTTTCGTTTCTTGTCATGTTTTTGAATTTTGGAAACTTTTTCTTAAAAAATTTTCAAACGAAAACGATTTTAGCACTATTATCTATCTAAATATAGTATTCAAATAATCTTATGGGGCTATTAACCCATCAATTTGAATTAGCACCGGCATAACAGGCGTACAAATAAACGAATAGCAAATTATTTCTATTCGTAAAAACAAGAAAAATAAGAGATACATTGTGTCTGAAAACGTTCCCATACAAAAACAGTTAAACCACTCATTTCTGCCTAAATATAAGCCAAGATGGAAAGTTTTGTGATAACCATTCCTCAAATAAATTCATTTGCATAATTTGACTTCTGCGAAACACCGTCGTATAACGTCGAGATGAGAAAATAACGACACAGATGATTAGCTGCGTATTTTAGTGTGAGAATCACTCGTTGCCACTCATTTTCTAATTAATTTTGCAAACAAGTAGCTGTGGGCGACAACCGTAATGGGGATTAATGAACCTTGCTTTTCTGCAAACGATTAGAAGCGACTAATGTGCAAAAATGACATCAGAAGTCAGTAATGACTGCTTGAATGTTAGTGAGAAATAAATGTAATTGATTTGCGCAGATTTACTTTGGTAATCACATTGTTATTGACGGGGAATAAAGATCATGCTGAGTTTTTTTGGTCAAACACGTTTTACGTAGATTAATAAAAGATAAGTTGAAAGTTTTTTTTCTGATAGCTTTATTTTTATTGAATTCTTAATGATAGATCCCACACTGAAAATACAAGTATGCATTAATTTGTTTAAATTGGATGTACGCTTCTAAAATATGTTTTGGATAAAAAATTTGCTGAAAAGTGATACTTCTGAATTTATATATTTTCGAACTGTGATTCAAGACTTATTTTCTGCTAAAATTGTCAAAATAAATAAAATAATTAATTAATTAAAGTATTTTTAAAATAAACTCATTTCTGACAAATTATATGATGCCAATAAAATAAAATGCGCATAATTATTTAATGTAGTTTATGATTTCCCAGGATTTTTGCAAATTCTTCGTTTATGACAAATTTGTGGTTTTGTGAAAAAGCGCATTTTCAAATCTTTAAAAATCAACATAGCTTTAAGAACTAAAATAAAACTGCATGAAAAATCTGGCAATAATTGCATTTTTGTTTTAAATCAGCACCAAATATTCCCAAGCAAATTCCTGCATTAAAAAGTTAACTCAATTCGTCTCTTCTTTCCTAAGAATCAATTTTTGTCTTTCGAAAAAACTAAAAACGAATAAGTAATTAATATGCACGTTACTTAACCCATTAATGCCTGTAATTTTTTTCCAAAGAATATTTGGAGAAGATATTTGTACTGTTTAATCCAAAGACTCCAACGGTTATGTGCTGCAATCTGTTAATAATGAACTGAAAAAATACCCAAGTAATAATTTAACACTATTATTTTTTTGAAATGCTCGTTTTTGGAAAATTCAGACACTAGGCATTAATGGGTTAAAGTTGGTAACTTTCCCGTTTTGAGGAAAAAAAAAATAAATGGACACCTTATACCTGACACCACTTCCGCCCCTAACTACGCCAATGCTTTATGTCACTACTTTCTTTACGATCAGCATTTGAATGCTACGTTATTTGCAAAAACATTTCGCATTTCTTAATGCTGCCTCCCCCTCGCCCAGCCGTATTAATGAAAGGGCTGACTTCACGAGCGTGTTCAGATGTGCGTGGTCCCAATTTTAACGTTAAGAAATATCTTCGCAAAAAGGAAGATTCGGAATGCTTTTTAACTAAACAGATTATGAGCACATTTCACTGCAGTCCCTTTACAGCATTAAAAACACTGAAATGAAGTGTTCCATAGAAGCTCCCAATTTTTGCTGAGAAATTTCAGTGTAATGATACATTAAGTAATTTACTTTTATACAGAAACAAAATTCAAAGAAATTCCACAGATACCATATAGTGCTTGATTATGAAAAGCACAGAAAACACTCTGCTTTTAAGACGTCCTTTTTATTACTTTTTGAGAAAAACCATTGATGAAAGAAACCAGACAAGTCAGAGGAAAAAAATGTAGCCTTGTCTCAACAATAGTACGACGAGCCATTATGATAAATGTTTTCTGTCATCGGCAGACCACTGAATATGTCACCAAAATCAATGTGGAAAAAGAATGTCTATTGTTTATCTTGAGATCATAAGTGAAGCATTGATATACATCGCAGAACTGTCTTTGATTTCTGGTAAAAGATTATTGTGGCATGTCCGACGCTCGTTACAGTAAATCACGTAAACTCTTCAGCACTTGATGCTATTAGAGTAACTATATTTAATAATTTTTTTTATTAAGGCTATTTGTGTGTGTGTGTGGCTGGAGTATGTCAAATATATTGCTTGTGAACTGTTGCTCATGAAGTGTGATTCTGTTTTTGTCTTTTGACTGGCCATTTTTCTAAATTTAACAAACAGCAATAAAATATAATTTGTCCCCGGTTACTACATTTTATGAATATGAAAAGCGAAAATTAGCATATTCTTTGTGGATATTAAGTTGAACGATTTTCTTCTACAATATTTTCTGTTTATTTAATTTTTTTTCAGGAACTGTTTACTTTATCGAAACTGCAATATACTACAAACCGAGGAACTGTTTAAAGATTTAAAGTATAATTTTTGTAAAACTTATTTATTTTTAAAGGTAATTTTACTATCAATTCTACAACCTTAAAATTTTCAAAAACAAGGCAAAAAGTTAAATTTTTGCAATATTAAAAAAAAAAAATCCATACACAGTGTTTTGAATTTAATACAAGATCACTCATATTTTGATTCATATGTATATGTTATTGTGATGTATTCATTTATGAAAAATGATATCCTTCTTCGTTAAAAAAGGCATGAAAGAAGTCAATTGCTCTACTTGTATACAACACCCTACTGGAGAGTAGTGGCTTAGTTCGTGTTAATTCCGATTTACTATAAAACAGTTTTCTTCTTAAAATTCCCAGTTACTTTAATTTTAGCTTGCGTCTAAAAAAATGACAAATAGTTTACGATTCTCACTTTACACAATATACATACACAAAGAGAGACTGAAAGGAAATGTCATTGTATTCAAGCAAGTAGCTTTTAACAAGTGTTTATGTTTAATAACCTTATAATTAAAACTTTCCATCGTCCAGTATATATGCCCATTTTCAGCCCTGGATTAGTGAAAAGAAAATTTGTTTTCAGTCAAATTATCTGGACATGGGATTTTGGTTATCAGACATTGTTTCCAGTCTTTTTCACAAAGCAATTGGAAGAAAAAAAAACAGATGGTATAATGTGCGGTGAATGTGGTAGGTGAGGTAATTTACAGAAATTCTTTTTTTTTTTTTTTTTTTTTTTTCAGGTTTTACTTTCAGCATTGCGGCGCTGCAAAATCATGCTCATGAGCCATATTTTTCCACTGACAAAAGCTGGAATAAATTTGCTTGATAATGTACCATTTGACTTCTTTTTATTCCGATCAGAATGTGACAAAAAAAAAAAAAATAAATAAAAATTGAAACTGAGAGCTTAGCAAACATTAAAAATGCTTTCTCTAAATATTTTGATCTAAAACCAATTACTTTTTATGGCTTCAGGTCTAAAAATGCACTTACCAGATGGAAAAAGGATGTTAATTGGAGTAATTGTATCACTCACATTAAAAATAAAACCTTGTTTTCAATTTAGGGCTTAAAAAGCGCCATTACTTTGTAATCTCTTGCTTGTTGATTGATTGTACTCCTTTTTATAGCCCCTAAAGAATAAGATAAAACTCATGTTTGTGAAAAATGCAACACCATGAAGGAATCGTCATAATTGAATGAAATTTAATACACAGCTGAGTGATAGTGGTGCAAATAAATGATTAAACTTAGAAAGCCAACAACAAAAAAAAATTGAAATTAGTATTTTGGTAGTCACCACGGGCTACAATAAGTGCTGCTACGCAATGTGGCATGGAGTCAAACAAATTTTTAATGTCTGCCTGATCAAGAGCATTCCATACTGTTTGTATGCGTACCCAAAGTTCGTCTGTAGAAGCAACAAGACGAAGATCACGAACGAGACGCTGGCCAACGAAATCCTAAACATGTTCAACAGGCGACAGAAAAGGGAATTCCGCTGGTCAAGGAAGAAGATGTACCTTCTGAGATGCGAGGATTGAACAGTCCTAGCGACATGAGAGCGTTCATTATCCTGCTGAAATATAGCCCCAGGCAAGCCTTGAAGGAAGGGGAGAGCTTGGGGCTGTAGCACTTCACTGATATACCGGTTGCTTTTTAGTTTACCTACAAGTCGTAGCAATTGAGTTTGCCCGTGATATGATATGGCACCCCAGACCATGACTCCAGGTTTTCGTTCACTGTGACATTCGATAATGCACTCTGGAAAGTGGCGTTCACCGCATAGCGTCGGACGCAACCGCGGCCATCATGGTACCGCAAGTTAAAGCAGAATTCGTCAGAAAACACAACATACAGCCAATCAGCACGCCAGTCCTTATACTGATTGGCCCATTGTAGCCACAGGTGGCGATGTTTTAGCGTGAGGTGGACCCTGTCTAAAGGAGTCCTTGCGCGCAGTCCACGCTGCATCAGACGTCTACGAAATGATGAAGCACACAATAAAACACCTGTAGCTGTTAACCACTGTGCTACCATTTGTCTAGAAGAAGCTGTATAGTCTGTCACTACCATGCGGATCAGGTGTCTGTCATCGCACACTGACGTCACATTTCGGGGTCTACTCCCGGTTTTTCAAGCTGCCCGACACTCTTTCACTGCTTCCAAACACGCATCACTGTGCTGCTGTTACGCTGCACACGAGCGGCTACTTCACGATAAGATAATCCACCTTCACGAAGGCTGATGATCTTCCCCTGATTAAACTCCGTAAGTTGTTGAAACCTCACTCTTGAGGGAATGACGATTAAAGAGCGGGAAATGAAAAGGATTGTAGAGTAAATGACTTTGGAGTTAAAAATGCACTTACTAGACTTCAAAAAGGCAAAAGGTTGTTAATTGGAGTAATTGCACCATTCATAAAAAATAAACCTTGTTAACAATTTAGGCGTTAAAGAACCATTACTTAGCATTCTTTTCGCTTGTTGATTGTACTACTTTTTACAACCCCTAAATAAAAAGATATATCTAGAGATATACATACAAACTGAGAGATTAGCAAGCACCGAAAATACCTGCTCTAAATGTTTTAATCTAAAAACAATTCGAAAGTTTTTATGACTTATTTGTTGAAAATGCACTTACTAAATGGCAAAAGGTCGTTGTTAATTGAATCGGCAGTTTGAAGGCAGTTGAAGGTTTTTTCGTGATTGTATATCTCCTACTGTGGATACACATGTTTTAGTGAGAAGAAAAGAACAAAAACCAACCTGGTTTTTGTTCTTATATTCGCACAAACATGTGTATCCACACAGTACAGTAGGAGATATACAATCACGAAAAAACCCAATTTTGAAAATTTTGTCTTCGTTCCCTTCTTCAAACTGCCGATTCAATTGGAGTAATTGCATCCCTCATTAAAAATAAAATATAGTTAACAATTTAGGACTTAAACTTAGCAGTCTCTTCGCTTGTTGATTGTACTACTTTTTTATAACCCCTTCAGAAAAAGAGATATATAAATATACACATACATATTAAAGGAAAAACCACTTTTTCGTTGGTTGAACATCAATAGCGCTAGCAGATATCGCAGTAATAAATGTTTCTTGTCATCAGCAAGGCGCCGTTCATTGATTTCCACTCAACGTGGAAGCCAAAGAAAAGTACCGTTCTTTGTTTCGCTGTCAAGGGCTACTCATAAGCGTTTCGTGTAACAATTTTTATCCAATAACATCAAGTGAATTTATTACGCCTTTCATCTTTTCTATGGAGTCTTGATACACAGTTATTTGTTAGGTCATCATTATTAAATTTACAGAAGTTTTTCTATGATATTCATCTAATTAAGGTAAAATAATATGTAGTAAAATTATAAAAAATCGTAATTGTTTTTCCGTTAAAATCTCAGATCCTGATTTAAGATTTTTTGTCATTAAAAACAACTATCATGTTTTAAATATCTATATCGATAGCTTTTGACTGATGCACAGTGAAATCAGTAAAACATATGGGGACGAAGTCCCTCCTATATATATTATGGATCGTCATGAAACCTGTGTGCCAAATTTGGTAAAGACCCGACGTAAATTGAGAATTTGTATATGAAACAAGCATGCAGTCATTTTTACATATATATATAGATTTGTGTCATGTCAGCAAGATAAATAGCGTATTTTGAAGCTGTGTTTCCTATGGGACTATGGGACGTTGTTGGGGTTTTAGTAAACCGGGGGGAAAACTGATATAAAAAGCGTTTCATTGGTAGAAGGAGTACAAATCTTCAAAATTCATCATTTTATCCTCATTCAATATGTTTTTGAGCGTTAAATCCAAGAAAACAAGTTTTACGTCACTAGGACTCACTGTTCAGGAAATAATTGAATTTTAGTCAACACTTTTCATTAACTTATTTTTAAAAGTATTTGTATTTCTCGATTTTTTTAAAATATAGAAACTCCTAACCAAATGTGTTTTTATTTGGTAGAATGTATTTTCTTTATTAAGGTATGTTTTATGATTGTGTAGTATACAATATCTAATTTTGATGAATTTAACTGTATGAATTGACACTCAAATCGATTTGTTATTTCAATATGCGTTTAACATTATAAGCTCATGTTAATTAATAACAGTTTGTAAAAACATAGCTTCTGTTGTCCGGTCTCGTGAATACCCTTTTTTTTGCAAATATCATCTTTTACGGATTGTTATCGAAATATAAATGACATTCAAAATTTTACTTTCCTTATAATACATACTATTATCAAGAAAACCTTACTTTTGTCTAGTCTGTTTTATATTCTTTGCATTCTAGAGGAAGTAACATTGTTTCTTTTAGATCAATATTCTTTAATGTAACCGGGAAAAATACTATCTGCGCTAGGTACAAATAATCGTGTAATGTCGTTTCGAAGACAAGAAAATATAATAAACATTTTATATCCAAGGATGCAGAAGATCATAAAATACTCCAAAAGCAATTCAAATGTGACTCTAGAATCAAGAAGTTCTGTAAGTTTATTACCTTAGTAAGAATAACGATCGGAAAGCTATGTCTTCCGATGTTGAGGATCTACTAGGCAAGAAGAAGAAATAACCTAACTGATCCTCAGCAGCCACTTCCGTTGATACTACCTCAAGGCAAAACTAAAGGTTGAAACGAAGAAGAAAAAGCCTTACAGTACGAGGGGGACGTGAAGAAGGAAACTTTTGTAATAATAAACCGTATTTTGATTGCAAGAGAATTTGGATGTGGATAGTATAAACGTTTTTGAAATTTGTTTTCATGGAAAAAGGGTTATATTGAATTTGTATTATTTATAATTGAATTTTATAAAGTAAAAACTTTCTCCCATGATTTATAAATATAGTTTGGAATACAGTCGAGTCCGATAATAGAATATCGGTTAAAGGAATATCCGCTTAATATAATATATTTTCAATGCACCAACTCTAAGTAATGCCTTATTTTGATCCCGGATAATGAAATACCCCGCTTATTAGAATATAGTTTCATTTTAAAATGGCTATTCCTTTAAGCGGGCTCTACTGTATGTTAATTTCTTAAAAATAAGACATCATGTCGGCAGATTAATTTTTACACTGCAGTGAAAAATCTGTGCAAATTAGGGAGCTGCTTAAAAAATCCTCATCAAAATTATTCAACATTTTAAGTACAAATTAAAGCTTAAGAATGATATATATACATAAAAATTATATTTCTAACTTACAGTTTTAATATATTAAGTTTTTCAATTTACACATGTACTTATACATTTTACACAAACCAACCGATGAATCCAGTCAAATTTGTATAATTTGAAAAGCAACTTCATGGATAAATCTAAATATACGACAACCTCAAAAATACTTTTTAAGTGCAGAAAAGTTATGTTTCAATCAAATTTAGTTCTAAACAAACACTTCAAAGTATTTTGTCTGCATAATCCTCTTCCACTCTTTATCCAGCTAGGATTAGTTGTTGGAATACTGCTACTTTGACTTTGAATTCTCGCTTCTTTTTAGACCTTGTCCTTATGCATCAAAGGCTTCTGATTTTTTTTTTCGTAATCAGAAAAAAAAGAAGGAAATTATTTCGGATAATTGGACGGTTCGGTTATTTGGATTTTAGATAGTTAGATTTATCTTAACAAGTGCTCTATGGTATTCTAAAGTGTAGTTTGGATATTTTAACTTGTTCACTTCATCAAAATGAGCCTCTTAGAGTTGATAAACAGTTATGAATTAAAACAACGATTTCAATACCTACTCAATATATACCCAAATTAAACTGAGTTTAAGTACGGAAAACACTATATGTTAAGCATCTGTAATAAAACCTCTAATAACGTAACCAACTCAAGAATTACTGAACCGAACTTATTTGGAAGCACGGAGAAGTATCCTTTACATTTCGTTGCCTTATGACAGCGCATAATTTACGTAAGTGACTCCCAGGAGGAAATCTGTGTGACTATGTTGAACAACCATTAAATCTGCACCAAGCCTTGGCTTCATAATTGTTAAGTAGATAAATGCTTCGCGCATAATCGGTGTATGTGCTGTACTTGAGCGTTTTGCTCAGATTTTGCAGTTGACTTGTGTTTTTTATCTTGCAATTATGGTTGCCTGTGCTACAGAGAAGTATTGGTCAAAACTTAACCCTTAAAAACCTTTTAGATATATACTTTGAATATTGTTGGTATTTATATCATGGTAAAATTCTTAACAAATCGTGCTTTACTTCAATTAATACTTTAATTAATACTTTATTGTGATTTGTGGTTTAAAAGGTAAAACAAGCTGAAAAAAAATCTCAAAATATGAAAAATATTACATTTAGTCCGTTTTTCTTTTTTTACTGTATTTCAAGTGCATTAACTATGAGGACAAAAAAAAGAAATATAGATAGATAAAGGTATGAAACTTGGATCTTTATGCTTTTTTCTTTTGTTTTTCTTTTCTTATTTTAAAGGGATTACTATATGTATTCACTGCTGCTCAAAAGATTTATACGAGCTCATCCCAGCGGAAAGTTTTTTAAATATTTCTTCCACAAATTATTGAAGTTTATTTTATAGGCATATTAGCTGCAAATATTTGCATATTTTTAATAAACAGTGAACTGTAAAACTTTAATGGCATTTATAATTATTTTTTATTTATTCTCCTACTACTTAACTTTATCTCCTACGATTGAATTCTGCAGTTTCTGTCACAAATAACAACAAATCCGAAGATGGAACAGGTATGACAGAGCGGTAATATAAAACTTGTGGTTGAGAGCTCGTTTTGTTTTCTGTTTCTTGGTAGTGAATAATCAGTTTGCAGTTAATAATTATCCGTAATTCTTATAGCTGCTCCCACACAGTTTTACGATGATTTTAAACTTTTCAATATAATTAATTTGCCGAACTTAGTGTGTTATAGTTAAAACGTATATTAAAACAAACCCCCAAATATCTTATGATTTGGCAATGTTTACCTGTTTTTGAGGCAATAGGGGAAGGATAATTGTGTGTGTGGAGAGTAGTTGAGTTGGGTGGTGCTGCTTTCTTAGTAGTTTTTCAAAAGTACTCTTCAAATCTGAGCCAACAGCCCATCCTGTATTGCATAACTAGCTGCCAGGGCAGCTAGATTAGCTTCCTGCGGCATGTTGATGCATAACGTCCCCCCTCTCTAACTTTTACCTCATTCTGAAGTTTTATTTGATATAATTTAATGTTCATTCGATTTCAAGACGTACCACGAACGTGGCCCGGCGTTGCACGGGCACTTCGTGCCCTGAAAGTAGTGAGGAAAATGTCAAGAAACTACTCCCCGCCAAGGCGGCTCGCTAACAGGCGCTTCACGCCTTTACTTTTTTCCTGTATAAAAAAAATCATTCGAATTATTGAGATGCTTCGCGCCTTCAAGATGGTGAGGAAAGTTTCAGTAAGTTCAGCTCAGGCGCGGATCCAGAGTGGGGTCATGGGGATCATGACCCCCCCCCCCCCTTAACCGACCAAATATAGCAAAAAATTGCATTTTTGGGACTTATTTTACGAAAAAACTGCCAAACCACCCCATTTTTGCACAAAAATTGCACTTTGACACCCCCTTTCCGAAAATGACCCCCTCCTTAACCAGAAGCTGGATCCGCCCTTGGTTCAGCTCGCTCAAAGAAGAAAAAGCAGACATTGATACTCAGTTTTTAATATAAGTAGATGGCTCTTCAACAAATGACTGTTTCAAAATATTACAAGTAGCTAGCGATAAAAATACTATGTAAGTCGCCCGCTTATGAGTTTCGTGTTTGATTTAGTTAAGCCTTCATTCAAAATTCTCATTTTCATTTTTATTATTGTTTCATGGCATGGCAACCACGTTTTGCAATGCAAGAATGGATTTCATATTTAATCATTTATTAGGCTTAATCGCTTTAAACTTGACTACTTATTAATTGATATCTTCGCTAATTAAAATCGTATAATTATATAGATTGAAACTAATGAAGCTTGAAAAATTACCTATCTATCGGTACCTGGTTCGACTTTCAGTTCATTGGCGTTCAGGAGAAAGAAGCGTGACATAGAAAGATAGAAAGATAGTTAGAAAGATAGTTAGAAAGAAAGATAGTGAGAAAGATACTCAGTTTTTAATATAAGTAGATAAATTCCAAGCATATGAAATCCTCATACATCTCTACCTATCATTTTTACCAGGATCGAGCCTCAAAGGGCTTTAAGCAATTTTGGCAACGAAAGAATTTCCAATCTTTTAAAGGCATTATTCATCATGCTTTAACTGAATGCATTGAAGCATTTTACTTCGTAAGTCTAGGATTCCTTCAACTATAAAGTAATAGGTAATTTTTCATCTCCAAAGTAGATGATTGATGACAATGTAATACATTGAAGATGATTTTATATTCTTTATACATTGTCATGCACGTTAAGTATTGCTGCTTTCAATATCATTAGACTAAATATCGATATCGAAGCATTAAGTCATGAAATACTGGTTTGTAAAATGGTTCTGGATAAACTAATCTTTTGATGTATGAAAGAGTAAAATAAAAGCTAGTTGTTGTCCTCAACTACAAGATAAATATTCCAAATAAAATGCTTGCATTAATCTATATACTTTTAAGGTATTTCTGCGAAAGTATGATCCCTATTTCCACAGAAACAATGTTAACTTATCTCTAAGCGGCTTACTGGAAATAATATTACTTATAACTTTCATAAATGTTGCTGTTAAACTCATTTTTATATGACGGATGAAATCTTGACCACTCATTTTTATTTCTTTGAGGAGGGAAAATACAAGGAAAAAGGAAAAAAAACTGACTAAATATTGCTAGTATCAAAATAAATAGCAATCCTGAAATTTTGACAAATAGTCTACAAAAAACATTAAAAAACAAGAAGTTCTGTCAAGAACTAAACGAGCCTACTTTCCCGTACATCGACATCGGCATTCTAGCATCTGATCAATATTCCCTTGAATATCTGAAACTGAAAGTTATCTCAAACATACCTTTATAGCACTTAAAGTTGATTTCTAAAAAGCAAAATATACCCCTCTCAACAGATGAAATGGACACGTAAAAAGTAAATAAAAGAGTAAATAAAGTTTTGTCGCACCTTTTAAAGAATGTAACTGTTCTAGTTCTTCCGTAGAAAAATTTCACAATCGTTCTCAAAAGAAAAAAAAAATAATAAATAAAATAAAAGTACAAAGAACATCAAAACAAATTTTATCAAAGAAAGAAAAAAAAACCTCGTTCGTTAATAAAATGTCTCGAATTTTATTTTTAATCCGTTGCCAGTTGTTAAATATAAATAAAGAATAATATGCTCTCGTGAATGAAAAATTTTTGTAAACAAAAAAATAAAAAATCGTCTGCCAAAAAAAAATAAATAAATATATAAATAAAAATAAGAATAAGAAATTAAACAAACAAAAAAAATGAATAAATAAACAAAAAATCGTCTGCCCAGGCAGCCATTTTTTTCTGAGCCTGCATTTCCGCCATATTTGCGGCGTCGGAGTCGGAATCAGAGTCCTCACAGAAGATTTTTCAGAAAAGTACTTTACATACATTTTTTATCAAAACCGTTTTCTTACAAAGTTAGTTTGAAGGAAATAAGCCTTTAAGTTCAGAATCAACATTCAATTTATATTTCCCAGTAGGCGCTCATGGAAAAAAAATTTCTGAACGGTTCATCATTAAACGAAAAATGGTTCAAATTGAAAAGTGAAATATAGGAATGAGTCTCTCCGAGATCTTTCGAACAAAAAACGTTTATTCAATTTTGGAGGGTTCACTCAGAAGTTATTAGGTGGGGAAAGGTTGTTTGAACGGTGCAATGTTAAACGAAAAAATGTTCAAATTGAAAATTTAAATACGGTAATGAAGTATCCTTGCCGAGATTTTTCGAACAAAAAAAAGTTTGTTTAAATCGGACTGTTCACGCAAAAGGTATTAGGGGTGAGAGCAGGGACGTCATTTCAAGTTTTTCCAGGGGGGGGAGGGTCCAAACGCAATGCAATTTCATCAGAAAACATTAAAAACCACGCCCACTTATATGCAAATACATTGATTTCTCAAAGCCAGGGGGGGGGCAATTGACCCTCCCCCCCGCCCCCCTAAATAACGGGCGGTAATACGGTAATAAAGTATCCTTGCCGAGATGCTTCGAACAAAAAAAAAAAATGTTTAAATCGGACTGTTAACTCAAAATTTATTAGGGGTGACAGCTTGTTTGAACGGTTCAATGTTTAACGAAAAATTTTTCAAATCGAAAATGTAGATACGGGAGTGAAGTATCCTTGAAAAGATCTTTCGAACAAAAAAAAGTTTGTTCAAATCGGACTGTTAACCCTAGAATACTAACGTGTTTTTTTTTAACGCTAATACTAAATAGAAAGATGAGTAAAAATTACTCATGATTAGTATTCTAGGGTTAACTAAAAAGTTAATATCGCAGGACAGGTTATTTGAACGGCTCAAAGTTGAACCAAACATTGTTCAAATCGAAAAATCAAATATGGGAATGAGCTGTACTCGCCGAGTTCTTTCCAACAAAAAAAATTTCGTTCAAATCGGAATGTTCATTCAAAAGTTATTCGGGGGGGGGGGGGACAGACAGAAGGACCGACACACAAATTCTCCATCTCAATACCCTACTTTCAAATTTTTAATTTTTCGATATTTCTTTTCTTTTTTTTTGTTTCTTTTTGACTTTGTTTTGGACTTGGCGATATTTTTTGAACTTAGCGATATTTTTTGGACTTAGCGATATTTTTTGGATGCATTAAGCCACTTTTATTTTTTTTTTCGTCTCTTTTATTTTTAACGGGAAAGTAGGCTAAAAAGACGTAGTTTGTAAGTATTGATTGTCATTTTAAAAACAAGCAAATGTTACTATTATGAATTGGCTTTCTTGAAAATTAAATACTTAAATAACCATGTGGCAGGTTGGGTAGTGCTTGAATGAACTAAATGAAACTAACAATGATGAAAGTTCCATTTTCCATTTAAAATACGCTTTGGAATCTGTTTAATCACATGAATTCAAACTTAAAAGGTATTGTTGTATGTTAAATACATTAAAAATGCTTTTGTGTTATGTTGTTACATGCAAGAAAACCCTATACACTTAAACAAATTACAAATTAAGAAGAAAAATTAACAATTTACTTTTTTATTTTACTTCTAAAATAAATTTGAAGAAATTTCTTGGATCACCTTTATAAATTATAGTAACTATGGATTTTTTCTTAAATGTAAATTTTCGGGAAAATACCTTAATCTTAGTTACATCTACAAGAAATGTTCAGACGTCTATTAAATCGAACACTAAAACGCTATTTTCAAAACACTTTCTCATCAATGCCACAAAATGAGTATCCATTTTTTTAACATGTTAATTTTTATACAGATGAATAAGAACAGTTTTCAGAAAAATGTGTATTTAAATTATCGCAATTTTGGGTTAAAATAAATAGTCACCTACATACTGTGCTCCTAAGCCTTCGGTTAAGTCAAATTTCAGAGACGTACATTTTTTGGCGAGGGAAAAACATACATTGATGAACAAAATACACACTCAGTGCTCATGGAGTAACTGAGTGGATTTGATTTTACTCCAGAGGGCGCACATGGAAAATAAAGCGTTACCTGCGCAACGTGTTTAGTTTCTTAAAAAATTAAGTGCTCGCAGTTATGTGCTGTCCGGCGCTTTTTGAGTTTATCCTACATTTACGTAAAATATCTTCACACACACACTTCCTGTAAGTTTTTCATTTTGTATTTGTTTGGGTTAGTGTGTACAAAGCTATAAAGGCAGTACCGTTATTTAGGGGGGAGGGGCGCAATTGTCCCCTCTCCGCTTCGAGAAATTAATGTTATAAGTAAGCGTGGCCCTTGCTGTTTTCTGACGAGATTGCATTGTGTTTGCACCTCTTGTCCCCCTCCACCCACTCCAGGAAAAAACTTGAAATGACGGGCCTCTATAAAGTTTCAAAATTATTGTTCGTAACAAAAACTGCAAATGCACGAAGCCTATCGTACAATGCACGTATTGCATCATTTTTTTTACGGTTCTTTCCAATTGTTACGTTTTAAGGTGATTATCCAGAAATAATGTTGGGCTGAACTTTGCTACAAAACTCGACTTCATTTCGTAGATTGAAAAAAGAAATTCGATAGTCTATTCTTTGCATGTTTCAATTGTTATCAAAATTTTAAGCTGACTTTCAAAATTACAAACTAAGAATAACTTAACAAAAATATTTATTAACAGATAACACGCAAAAATAAATTTTAACCATAACGGTTCTTGTTGCTATTATTTCACTCTGGTACAATATGGCAATTTTTAAAATTTAAATACCTTCTTCCTTCCAATGACAATTATTTCAATAGATAACTGTAAAAGTACTCGAAACTAAAACCAACACAGAATTTAAACATAGCTTAATTTTGTAAACCATCGATTCAAAATCCTACATTTAATCCAAGTAATATCTCCAATCCCGGAAAACTTTTCCTTTCAACTTTACCGTTAAATGATTTGCCTTTTGGAAATGATTAACATATTGCACAGCTCCCTCCTTTCATCATCATAACTCCTGTTCTTTTCCCCCCGTTCTGGAATAAAGCACCTGTTTTCCATATGAAATGGATTCCGCAGATTCCGTACCAAATGAATAAAATACTGAACATTACTTTTAGTTTTTACTGCACCGGAATGCGGCTTTTGGGATTAGTATCGTACGTTCTCATTCAAAAGTTTCGAATGGCGTTTATCAAAGTTATTTAAGCTGATACTTCGAAAAAGTAAAATATCAGTATTATTCAGCTTTTGGATCCTAGTTTTGTACAACGAGGATGTTTTGCGAAATTAGAATAATTTTAAAATAAGCAGATTTTTTTCTGTGTTCAAGAGCTTAGAAAAACATTTTATCGTATTAATGTATAGGTTTTTGGTAAGTCGCCATTGGGCCGGTAGGTATTTTTAGTTTATAGCCGCTTTTTATCACTAGTACCTATTTTATTCAAAATTTTATTTAATTAATTATTTATTTTTTAACAAAAACACAAAATAAAACATCAGCTATTCGGGAAAGTATTACATATTCGGTCAAACTGCAATTTTATTCATTTGCAGACCCCTTTCCTCAAGGTATGTTTAAACATTCAATATATCGCACGCCTAGAAGAATACTGTCACAACTCAAAAACAGAAAAATTTAAGACATGGAAAAGAAATTGATATATTAAAGCAATTAGTAATGGTGCAGTCTATCATACATTAGGTTAGATCATTTCGGCTCATTTGCTCTCCTAAAAATTTTAAAATAAACGTTTCTTTTTGACTTTTAAATCATGGCTCTGGGTACATCTCTGAACATTCAGAGTTTCGACTTTTTGAGTTGTGACAGTATTCTTCTAGGCGTGCGATATGCCCGCAATTTGCAAGTTTGCGCTTGCTAGCTCTTGCAGGTTAGGGATGGGAGAGTGAAATAAATAATGGCATTTTTTATTACGAGGGGAAATTATTTATGTGCCCAAAAACACGTTTTATTACGATCTCTTACTTTCCACTAATTTATGTTTGTTGTATTATTACACTGCTATATGGTATCCTGGTAAAGTTAAAACTTTCAAACCACACCAGAAAAAATATTTCAACCAGCTCGTATGATATGGGCGTTTTTCTGTAAACCCGTATAACTGGCTGTCCGGACAGAGTATTTCAAAAATAATTAAGTGTAATCAAGTAATTATCTCTCTTAATTCAAGTAAAGCATTAATAAGTTGAAGCCCAAATTGTATTTGAATCGATAACAATTTTTTTCTACAAATTAATTAATTCCTAAAAACAAAGTCCTCGGCTGTCCCAATCCCATAGTCTGTTAAATGTGGTTTGGGGTCAAAATGTCGCGGCCGAAATGTCGCGGGCCAAAATGTCGCGGCCAAAATGTCGCCGAGCCAAAATGTCGCGGGCTAAAATGCCGCGGGCAAAAATGTCGCCGGTCCAAAATGTCGCCGAGCCAAAATGTCGCGGGCTAAAATGTCGCGGGCCAAAATGTCGCCGGTCCAAAATGTCGCCGAGCCAAAATGTCGCGGGCTAAAATGTCGCGGGTCAAAATGTCGCCGGTCCAAAATGTCGCCTGCCTAAAATGTCGCGGGCCAAAATGTCGCGTGGTCAAAATGTCGCCGGTCAAAATGTCGCCGGTCAAAAATGTCGCCGGGCCAAAATGTCGCCGGTCCAAAATGTCGCCGGTCTAAAATGTCGCCGGGCCAAAATGTCGCCGGTCCAGAATGTCGCCGGACAAAAATGTCGCCGGTCCAGAATGTCGCCGGTCAAAAATGTCGCCGGTCCAAAATAACGCCGGTCCAAAATATATCCGTTCCAAAATGACGTAAGTGTATAGTACAGATTGAATGTTTCCAGTAATTTACAAATTCAATGCAGCTTAATTATGCAGCTCAATTTTACTAATAAGCTTGTCACGATATGATAAATACACCTGTTTAGTAACTTTTTTTAAACGTAGCAGTTTAGAAAATTAGCTTAAGTTATTAACAAAAATGTAACTAAATTGATTTCTTCTAAAGCTTAAATTATTTCAGTACCAAAATAATGCCATAGTTTTTTCAGGGCTGTACTTAGGGCCCAGGGACGCTAAATTTCTTCCTTTTTTAATACGCTTTTACTAGTTTCACAAGTAGGTTTTTTTGTTTGTTCGTTTGTATGTATGTAACTCTGAGTCAAAAATAAAATTCACGTTCTTTACAAACGTATAAAAGTAATATGTTTAATACCATTATTATTACTAAAGGCTAAACTATGTTGCATGTTGATGCATAATAAGTGCATTTGACACTAGTTCTGAGTTGGGCATCGATCGTCCACAAAATGCATATTATAAGTGCATGTAAACTTAGCGGATATTCAACAGTTTTCAAAATCTTCTTTTGAATTTGATTTTCTCTAAAAGCGTATTTTTTAGTTTTTTTAAACTATATTTAGGATTATTTCTTTTTTTTTTTCACATAAAGAAATTAAACAAATAAATTTGCTGTAAATGCATTTTTTTTTTTTTGCAAAAACGGAATACCGTTTAATCACCGCGTAGCCGGCAATTTTCTTATAGAACATTTTCTTTAAGAGTTATTTGGGGACGTTTGAAATCAAATTAGTTCATGGAATTATTGCTTTCTTTGTAACAACTGAGTGGTGGAAGGGGAGGTGAAATATGTCAAGAGAAAAAATGGTATTATATTCAACTCCACATTTAAATACTGATTGTAACGAAGGTACAGAACCATGTCTGAGCTGATTAACGCCAGAAATGAATAAGCATCTCTCCCTTTAAGACCATTCTACAAACAAAATTTTGTCTGAATACTTGCATTACTTCTTGATACACATCACTCACAAATAATGAAAAATAAAAAGTTCAATTGCTCTGCTTCCTCGATGATGTGGCGTATCTTCTGAAGGCTTCCTATGGGCCAATTTTTATTTTATTTCGTCTGAACCTTCTTCAGACATTAATCACGCTATGCTGAAAACGTTCCATTACATTCTTGCATGTAAAAACTTGGAAGAACTATCGGCAAAAACCAATCAGCACTGAATCACATATTGGTTGGTACATGTATGTACCAAATTTCATTCTAATTCACGCACTAAGTTTTGTGGTAGAGTCGCCCCCAAAAAATGGGTCACGCAGATACACACTTACACATTTTCCCTTAAAAAAAAATAAACGATAAAATTGAATTCCTCACACGTCAGAAAGTGTAAATTCTTCCAAATTGACAATTTTTCACTGATCCAATACTTTCTTTTACACATTTTATGAAGAAGAAAATAAAAAGACCTCTATTATTTAAATAATATAGACTTGCTTTCGATCATGTAAGAAATGTTAACAGAAACCAAGTTTCAAACATTGTATATCTGTCTTATTCATTTCACTGTTCTTCAACTTCTTTTTTAACACACAAATTTTCCTTTCGATATCAATTAAACTTGGCTTGGGCTGCTAATCTATTCGTTTTTAAGTTTGTAGATAGCGAGTTACGGTGAAATAAGCTATTGTAAATAAATAACGTACGCTTGTTTGAAAACTATTTGTTTCTTGGAAAGCTCTCGAAACAGTTACAAGCCGAAAGGGTAAATTTTTTTTAGTATTTTCAAAAATTTTAGTCCATACTATCGTTAACGCACACGTTCATCAACAGCAATTAGCAATTTTTTGCTAATTCGGTGTAAAAAAGCCTTTTCATATATTTTAATTTTTGATACTAACTGTATCAATATCGGACCTACTACATTTTTGTCTGACGACATTTGAACTGGCGACATTTTGGCCCGCGACATTTTTGACCGGCGACATTTTGGACCTGCGACATTTTGGACCGGCGACATTTTGGACCGGCGACATTTTAGACCGGCGACATTTTTGATCGGCGACATTTTTGACCGGCGACATTTTGGCCCGGCGACATTTTTGACCGGCGACATTTTGACCACGCGACATTTTGGCCCACGACATTTTGGGCAGGCGACATTTTGGACCGGCGACATTTTGGCCCGCGACATTTTAGCCCGCGACATTTTGGCTCGGCGACATTTTGGACCGGCGACATTTTGGCCCGCGACATTTTAGCCCGCGACATTTTGGCTCGGCGACATTTTGGCCGCGACATTTTGGCCCGCGACATTTCGGCCGCGACATTTTGGGCGTATACCGTTAAATGTAGTATTTCAAAAAACCTATTAAAGCTACATAAATATATCATTAATATCTAAAAATAAAATAATGAATATATATTTTTCTTGTGAAATCAGGTCTAATTACGTATTTCTAAAACTTAATATTCTCATGTAAGTTCTGTCCGGAGTTTTTTCAAACAGTCCCCTGCCACAAAGTCAAATTTGGAATAGAAAAAATCTGCTGCTCTTGCAAATGTTTTTTGGCATGAAAATTAGCCTAATCAGTGTGAATTTGCTGAATTTGGTAAGAACGGTGTTAAAAATCCACTTTGTTTAGTTTCAGAGCTACATATGTGATAAAAGTATGCATCTTAATCGTTGCTATACAGTCCGACAGTCCTCTGGCAACTGATTTTATGTTAATTAGTTTAATTATTAAACATATTATTTACTATGTCCGTGATTTGTGTCTAAATTTATTGGTAGTTTCGTAACTAATTATGTTCCAATTAGTTTTCAGATATTATCAAACTAAGTGAAAATAGAGTCCCGTGGCGCAATCCCCTGCCTAGTAATACTAGGCAGGGGACTTGCCCCCTGTTATGATTTATTAGCAGAACACAAACTTCAATTGGCCCTCTTTCGAGCCAAAGTAATAGATTCATTTCCAAAACAATAGCATTATAATTATACGAACATTTCAAAAAAACATTCCCGGGCAGATTCTGTATGGAAAATAATGAGTTTACTGAGAATCGCCAATTTAGAAACATGCAGTTGTGTTGCAATTAATTGACTATCTAAGTACAAATCTAGCAGCCATGGACTACTGATAGCAAAGTTTCTTTGCTATTGGTAGCTCAAGTGCTGCAAATGATGTATCGGCGAATTCCAAATTGAAATGGAAATTGCAAGTTGAATTGAAATATAGGGGTGATTCTCTGTAAACTCGTCATTTTTCACATGAAATCTGTCCGGGCACGGTTTTTTGAAATGTTCGTATAATTATAATACTATTGCTCAGAAAATTAATCTATTACTTTGGTTTGAAAGAGGGCCAATTGAAGTTTGTGTTTTTCTGATAAATTATGATAGGGGGTAAGTCCCCCGCCTAGTATAACTAGGCAGGGGACTGTGCCAGGTGACTGTGTTTTTGCTCTTTGTTGCGTAATATCTGCAAAACTAATGGAACATAATTAATTACGAGACTACCTATAAATTGAGGCACAAATTGTGGACATAATAACAAAAACGTTTTATAATTAAATTAATTGACATTAATGAAATCACTTCCCAGAGGACTGTTTTCGTAACGACCCTGATGCATACTTTCATCACAAATGTGGCTCTCAAACTAAGCTAAGTAGCGTTTCAACACCGTTCTTGGCGATTTCGGCAAATTCACACTGATTACTTTAAACTTCATGCCAAAAAGAATTTTCAAAAGTTATAGATTTTTCGTAAAACAGGTTTGAATTTGTTGCAGGGGACTGTTTGAAAAAACTCCGGACAGAATTTACTTGACAATTTTAAGTTTTAGAAATACATAATTATACCTTATTTCATAGGGAAAATATAGCTTCATTATTCTATTTTTAAATATTAATTGCCAAATATATGTAGTGTTAATAGGTTTTTTGAAATACTATCTTTAACAGTTAGACTATGGGATTGGGACAGCCAGGGGACTGTTTTTTTGGTGCTTAGATAATTTATAGAAAAAAAAAATTAAATACTTACTGCTCCAAATGCAATTGGGCCATAAAGTATTAATGCTTTACTTGCATTAAGAGCAATAATTACTTTATTACACTTTATTATTTTTAAAATACTCGGTCCGGACAGCGAATTACCAGTTTACAGAGAATCGCCCATAGATAACTTTTCTTCTCTTTCTCGCCAAAAGGCGAAACGAGTTGCTTGTTCGGAATCGACGCTGATTTATTACGGTCATTTATTTTGTTATCAGAAGAAAAGATGGCGTTTCTTTTGTTTGGTGTTGAGAATTCCGCCAAATTAAACGAAAGCACAGGGTTGAAGGAATTATCTTTGATAATTACAGCAGTTCTTAACAATAAGTATGCGAGTAAATAGTTGTTGTTAATAGTATTGAGTTCTTCATGACTGAGTGAGTGAATTTGATAATTAAAACTTTATTTTTTTATATTTATAATGCAGAGCTTACAAAATGAGAAATTTAAATAAAATTATGTTGACTATGTAAAGTTCTAAAAATCACTATAATCAGAACACAGTAATGCTCAATAGGGCTTTCATGATTTTAAGAAACAAATATAATTGCATTTTCTCGTCTAGTACCCATAAGGAATCTATTTTTAAATGAAGAGCTAATGACAAAACCTTAATTTTGACACCTTAAATTTACATGATAGAAATACCAGTCGCGAATAATTGTAGATAAACACCTCAATTATTCGCAACTGATATCAACATATATCCGTAAGTGATAACCATGTTTCTATGTTGTAGCATTACTTGTATCTATATATTTAATAAAAAATACTTTCTTGTAATCTTGTAAAACCTGTGTTTACCATTCGCATTACACTGAAGTGACAAAAGTCATGGGATAGCAATATGCAAATTTTCAGATGGCAGTAGCATCGCATAGAACAGGTATAAATGCGCAGTGCTTTTACAGAGCTTTCATTTCTGTTCAAATTATTCATGTGAAGAGGTTTTAACGTGATGATGACCGCACGACGTGAATTAACAGACTTTGAACGCGGAATGTTAGTTGGAGCTAGACGCATGGGTCATGCCATTTCGGAAATCGTTAGAGAATTCAACATTCCCAGATCCACTGTGTCAAGAGTGTGCCAAGAGTATGAAATTTCAGGCATAACATCCCACCATGGACAGCGCAGTGGTCGACCGCCTGCACTTAAAGATCGAGACCGGCGACGTCTGCAAAGAGTCGTAAATTCTAACAGACAAGCAACACTGCGTCAAATCACCGTAGAAATCAATGTGGGACGTACAATGGACGTGTCTGCTAGAACTGTGCGGAGAAATTTGGATTTCTTGGGCTATTCCAGCAGAAGACCGACTCGAGTGCCTTTACTGACAGAACGACATCGCTTGCAGCGACTCTCGTGGGCACGTGAGCATATCGGTTGGTCCCTAGATGAATGGAAAACCGTGGCCTGGTCCGATGAGTCACGATTTCAGCTGGTAAGAGCCGATGGTAGGGTTCGAGTGTGGCGCAGACCCCACGAAGCCATGGACCCAAACTGTCAGCAAGGCACTGTTCAAGCTGGTGGTGGCTCCGTAATGGTGTGGGCTGTTTTTTCATGGCATGGACTTGGTCCTCTAGTGCGACTGGACCGAACATTGACTGGAAATGCTTATGTGCAGCTACTTGGAGATCACTTGCAGCCATTCATGGACTTCATGTACCCAAACAACGATGGGATTTTTATGGATGACAATGCGCCATGTCACCGGGCCACAACTGTTCGCAATTGGTTTGAAGAAAATTCTGGACAATTCCAACGAATGATTTGGCCACCTAGATCGCCCGACATGAATCCCATTGAGCATTTATGGGACACCATCGAGAGGTCTGTTCGTGCCCAAAATCCTGCCCCATCAACGCGTTCACAATTATGGACGTCTATCGAGACAGCATGGCTCAATATTCCTGCAGAAGACTTCCAACGACTTGTTGAGTCCATGCCACGTCGAGTTGTTGCACTTCGCCGGGCAAAAGGAGGGCCGACACGATATTAAGAGGTATCCCATGACTTTTGTCACTTCAGTGTATTACTCGCACTATGTTAACGTTGTGATATTTGTTACTCATCAAACAAAAGTGCACATTTTATTTTGAAGCTGCAACATCCCATTTTAATGTAAAATTAGACTCATTATTAAAGCAAAGATGTTTTATTGGTTAACTTGTATAAAAAAAAACACCCGAATGATTCGACCCGTACATGTAAATGTACCACACACATTTCACAAGCAATTTCATTAAATCTTCGAAATGACTATGTGCGGTTTCAGTTCGAATTCTAACATTCAAGTATGCGCTGTAGATATCAATCCTCAAGAGGCAGCTCGTGCTTGCTTCAATTAGTGTATGATCTGATATGGAATCTATGTCATCCTGTTAGGGAATTGCAGCTCTTCATAACGTTAAGTGGCCTTTCAACCAAGTGACATGCGCCTGATTTGGAAAGCAATCTTATATAGTTGGACTTAAAGTTAACTAGATTAATGAAGCTTTACTTTGAGCATATGTAATGTGAACGTAGTTTTTGGGGTGACTGCTTAGTATAATACAAAAGCTAGGGTAAGTAATTATAGAATTGAAGCATTGAAACGTGTTTCGAGCTATTTACTTTTAAAATCAGTCGTGAATTTAATAATACGGGATCTTCTCGGTGTTATGGGAAGAATGAAGTTTACTGTTGAGGCCCGGACTGAGCAATATCTTAAATGTTGAAAAGGGTTACAAATTGTTTCATATTAACATATTTTCTCATAAAGTAGATTTATGACATAAATTTAAAACAAAGTTAAATACAATACTCTTGAACAACAGTAATTCGTATGAAGTCAAAGTGCAAAGGATTTACGTCATGAGTCCAAAGCTGTTACAGTCTTCTTGACAAATGGAATTTTGAAGTAGATACAATGATAAAAACTTATTTTATGAGCAGGGTCATTCCACGTCAAATCGCCAATGGATATGTGCCATCATGTCTCGGATTTTATTCAATAGTTTTGTGCGGATACCTATGAGATAAACTAAAATTAATTTTTTTAGATTTTTGGAATATTTAGGGTTGTAGCATTTGTTGAAAATTCTGATTTTTTCAAAATTTTTGCGTTCTCATTTTTGGTATGCATTTTGAAAAAGCACTATAATTTCCTTATTTTAATTCAAAAAGACCACTTTACGTTATTATTTTAAAGCTGATTATTTTCTCCTTCAATATTAGCGACAAAAATGAGATTGTGAAAAATGGAATTTTTCCAATGGTCCTGTGAAGTCGGATTTTGTGTTTTCGGAATTGGTATGTTCAATCTTATCAAAGTTGTGAATACGTTTTACAGAATTACTTTTTAAATTTAGAAATCAGAATGCAACAATCTACTTATATTAAAAATTGAGTATCTTTCTAACTATCTTTCTAACTATCTTTCTAACTATCTTTCTTTCTAACTATCTTTCTATGTCACGCTTCTTTCTCCTGAACGCCAATGAACTGAAAGTCGAGCCAGGTACCGATAGATAGGTAATTTTTCAAGCTTCATTAGTTTCAATTCATATAATTATACGATTTTAATTAGCGAAGATATCAATTAATAAGTAGTCAAATTTAAAGCGATTAAGCCTAATAAATGATTAAATATGAAAGCCATTGTTGCATTGCAAAACGTGGGTGCCATGAAACAGTAATAAAAATGATAATGCGAATTTTGAATGAAGGCTTAACTAAATCAAACACGAAACTCATAAGCGGGCGACTTACGTAGTATTTTTATCGCTAGCTACTTGTAATATTTTGAAACATTCATTTGTTGAAGAGCCATCTACTTATATTAAAAACTGAGCATCAATGTCTGCTTTTTCTCCTTTGAGCGAGCTGAACTTACTGAAACTTTCCTCACCATCTTGAAGGCGCGAAGCATCTCAATAATTCGAATGATTTTTTTTATATAGGAAAAAAGTAAAGGCGTGAAGCGCCTGTAAGCGAGCCGCCTTGGCGGGGAGTACTTTCTTGAAATTTTTTTCTCACTACTTTCAGGGCACGAGGTGCCCGTGCAACGCCGGGCCACGTGCGTGGTATGTCTTGAAATCGAATGAACATTAAATTATATCAAATAATATAAATTCAGAATGAGGTAAAAGTTAGAGAGGGGGGACGTTATGCATCAACATGCCGCAGGAAGCTAATCTAGCTGCCCTGGCAGCTAGTAAATTATATGAACAATTGAAAGGAATTTCGGGACAATTTTTTTCACAACAATGAAAAGTCTGCATTCAGGAACTTTATGGCCATCTTGAAACATTTTTCAAGAAGATACTGATTTCTTATAGGAAACTGGTAGAAGCCCGTGAAATTCCGCAACGTTAGCCGAAAATAATCTGTGCCGTTTTGAAGTTTTCTTACCGTTTAGTTTTAAGTTATTTTCGAAAGGTTTAAGAAAATCAAAATAGATGCCAGGGGTTTTTTTTTTACTAGTCTTTTTACTTATTTCTTTGAAAACAAATATGTGTAAATATTAAGTTCAATGTAAATACAAAGAACCCACGCAAGTTTCTAAGTGAAAGTATGATAAATATTTACTTTTTGGAAGTACTTTTCATTTGATCATTAAATATTTGCACACAAACATGTTTCTTGCAGATCTTGCCAAAAAATGTCTTCTACCAAAGAAGTTACGAATATGTTTTAAATCTCTCAGTAAGCACTTGGAATTCTACACCGTTGCGTTTTCGGCGAAAGCGTGCATTCAAGTCAAACCGAGTCATGTAAGATTGAAATACTGTCTTTTTATGCAAATGTACAAACATGTATTCACGCTGGTAAAGTGCCAGCTACTTAAATGGTTTATTTTGCTGACTTGGATTGTATTTATGTTCTTTATTTCAACAAAATAATAACTATAAGTGCAGAAACTGCTCAATGTTTAATGCGTAAAAATATGTTCAACTTTATCACGTTCCCTCATGTTTGGTAAACAAAAGTTAGTTTTTCAAAGTGAAGAATTATTAGTGCTTTTATGGTTCAAATATATGAATACATTTCTTTATGCGTGTTAAGCTTTTACATTTTTTTTATAATAGAAAAACTAATAGTAATCTTACCTTAGACTTTCTTCAGACTTAAATACAAATATTTCCTGTGCACATGAAAAAAAAAAAAAAAAAGATTTAAATATAAAATTTAAAGCAAATCCGTTTTTTCAAATATGACTGCTTTTAGCTTCTTGCCATTTGCAGACCTAGTGCATTCCCCAAGAACGGCACCCACTCTTTCATGTGGCACCACCATCGGCGGAATGCCATCGCCACGAGAATTTCGACGCCCAGTTTCCGCACTAGATGGAGGCACCTGGGCTCTATTCGATGCGAAACTGTACTAGGAATTTAATTTTGGCAAGAGATACTATAAGCCAAGCAAGTTCTCGAGAGATCTTTTAGATTCCGCAAACCACACGACCATGGGCGCTGTCGATTTCCTGCATCATGAAAATCCACCAACTGGAGTCGGGTTTGTTCCTGTGCCTTTGTTTGTGTGAGAGGTCAGCGTCTTAACCACTACACCACTCTGTCGGTTTAAATTAAATCCTTGACAAAAGAATTTTGTCGGAAGTCTGTGCGTCGATAAGCTAACATTTTTACATTGAAAAAGACGTTCCTTGTAGCGCCGAAACACGTGTCTGCAGTATGACTGCGCATTTTTGCTTTTCAGCGTTGTTTTATATGCTTTTGTTTTTATGCACAAAGGTAGTTTTCTAATTCAAAAAGTAATTTATCATTGCTGAAAAAAAAAAAAAGCTATCTAATCTATCTTATTTGAAAGTTATTCCCATGCTTGAATTGTAATATAGGAATTTATAAAAACAGCTTATCTGAACAAAATGTTTAAGAATGTGCATTTGTTTACAAGTACCTAATGCCTAGTCATAATTAGTTCTCTAAGCCAGTAACCGTACCGTACACACTAGCCGACAATAACTGTACAGATTTTTCTTCCCACAACGTTCAATACCACTCTCAAAATATTAAATTTCCCACAGCTTTTATTTTATGTATCGGAAAAATACGCCTTGACAAATGCAGTTAATTTTAAAGGAAGATGTGTTTTCGCGTCATATTTCTACACAAAAGTCGATTTCTTTAAAATCAGCGCCCGGATTTAGATACTAATTAAGCTTTGAACATGAGATTTAATGCGTTGAGTTGTATCCATTTATTTGGTTTGTTTTATTGCCACGTGTCCCTAGATGTTTCAGCTAGAATGGATCGAAGAAACAAAACTAGCAAAGGGGATTAAAATTCAATAATTTACGGCAGAACGGAGAAGTGATAGATTGAAACACGATATTTCTTCCAGAGCAAAAATATTAAGAGGAAAGGATGGTAATTATAAATGTAATGCTTTCCAATTTAACGTTTAATTGCTTTGGAAGAGATCTTTTACATTATAAGAAATCGAAAATGAAGTTAGGAAATGAATTTCATACCAAATTATTTTCGACTGCATAGCTAATTTTACAACTTTTTGAAATGTATTATTTTCGCTATGCAAACAGCTCGTTATAACTGTTGAAAACACATAAACAGTCTAAAGACAGTTCGCAACAAAGGTAGACAGAAAGTAAACAAAGAAGTTACTACAAGAATGCAACTTAACTTGACACTGAACGTCACTACGGGAGGAGCCAATAAGAGCTCACAAGCAAACAGCGATCTCTAATTCGCCAAGTAGGCTGTGACGTTATATCTAGCTCGTTTCTCATAGGCTAACGTCACGCAAACGTCAAGCTGACGTCACGATGTTGTTGTCAAGAAAGGTTGCAGTGTAGTATAGAAGGTTTGCCGATGGATCTTTTGGATGGCACTTTTGGAAGTTTCTGAAAGGAAAACCAGTTAATCAACAGGAACCGCATTCGTTGTCTGATTGGCAAAATTTGTTATTTTTCAAGCCAAACATGTGATCGACGAAGATAAATGGTGCACTTTTTTGTTTACATCTTGTCTTATCTTTTCCGCGAACAAAGTGTAAAATAAGTATCAAACAATTAAAGGTAGATTGGGGGAAGACGTGGTAATTTTTAACTTGCTTTTATGTAAAATAGCACATTGGTTTTATTTTTAATTAACAAATTTATCAACATTTCGCGATTATTTAAAAAATAACTAAAGTTTCGAATTTTTTCCCCTTATAAACATGATAATATGAAAAGTTTGCATTTCGGCATCTTACCTCAAGATAGAGGGAAGATACGATACCTTTGGGGTAAGATGCTACAAAAGAAAATCATTGCAAAGTGCCATTAAATCAATTCCAATTTCTTAAAATAAAATGATTCATTGAAAATATTACATGAAAATTCAAACAATACTTTTTGCCGTCCTACAGATTGTTTTCCAATGTAGAACACGATTTAATGAGCTGACTAATGTTTGCAATGTATTTAACACGCGAGAGTTCGCGCGAGGTCGAAAACGACCCCAGCCATTTTTGTTTCCATTTCTTGGAATTTCATGGACAGAAAAGGAAACCATCTTTTGGGTAGCTGCCATAGTGTCCTTGATTGATAGGAAGGTGTGGTTAGAATTTTCTTAAATCATTTTAATTCTTGTAAACTAGGGGGGTTCTTGCGATTGGAGTCTTTTACGACCGCACTCGAGTACTGACGTCAGTAAAGTTCTCAGAACGGAACAGGTGTTTGTAGTCGGTTCCATTCAAAGATTTTCGAAACATTTTGTGAAAAGGAAGTAGTTGTCAGCAATCCTTCTTCTAGCCATGATTTTCAGTTTTTAAGCGTGTCGTTCACAATAATTATATAGTTCTGTCCAAGCAAAATTCATATTTTTCAATTGCTTTTGCACTATTTATAACAAATAAAAGAGGCCGACTCCATAATGAGCAAGGGGTGAAGCATTTTAGCTAATTACTAGACGATGGAGAAAGTGATGAATATGTGTCATTTCAGACGATGAAGGTTTAACAATGAAGAAAACTTTAGTAATTATGACAGTGAATGCAAATTTCCTTTTAGCAAAAATTCTGATAATCCTGATACAGATGACATCTTTATTGGAAGAGATAAAGAAACTATTTAGCAAAGAAATAAATTTAGAGCTAATGTTTGTACTCCAGTTCGAAATATAAGTATTTTTCTTCCTGCACCAAAGGGAAAGGCAATAATATGTTACTGATTGTGGTGGGGGATTTGGGTTCAAATGGTTCTTCAAGGATTTTAGTACATTGCGCATATCAAATTAACCCCCAGGTTGATCAGTCCCCCCACTGAAGGGGATCTTTACGCGTAGGAAGTGAGAAGCATCATTATGTTTAGAACACCCGTCACTTGTGGAAAACTGTTCCTGCGTACTCAAGAAAAGCAACATTCAAATTATTTCCAAAATTGTACTTTACCCATTACTTTGTACAAAAATCCTATTCAGCTTTTTTCGGAAAGTGTAGATTCCGTTCGACTATGAAGGCCTTTCCCCTTTGGTTTTCTCCCAGGAAAAATACAGGGTCATATGAAAAGTAAGTAAAAGCAATTAGTACAAACAAAATCTCTCCAAAAAAAAAAAAAAGACACACAGGGATTTTTGAAGATAATTCTGACACATTTTATTTTTCCAATTTCGGATAAGGACATTTCGTATTCATTGTCTCTCTACACAAAAAGTATCATAAACCAAAAATTCAAACAGAAATGTACTTTATCATTTAGGAAATGTATAAACAAAAACAAGTATCGTCTCTCCACATCCTCGGAGTATCAAAAACAAAAAGTCAATAGAACCATAATGGCCTTATTCGCCCATCAGGATAAACCCAACACAATACAAGAATCAATGTCTTTTGCGAGACCTCGAACATTCAAAATCACACTTATTTATGAGGCAATAAAGGGAGGACGTACTTCAAAAATAATTATAATCAAAACCATTTCTCAAGGAATTCAAACCTGGCATTAAAGATAGACATGTTTATAGAAAAATTACACTTAAACCTTTCAAGGATTTTTCACATTAATACTAGTAGTTTTTAAAATAATAAACAATTATTTTTACTTTTTAGTAACCAGATAATTTATTTTTAAAGCTGTTTTACGTATTGTGGTACATCATAACAACATAAAAAGATTTTAAAACAAAAAAGGAGCTTAAAAAATTTAAAGCTAAGACCTGCTTTAAAACGTAGTTCAGGTCTTGATTGAGGGGGGAGATTATCAGAGATATATTATTTTCATTTAAAATCTACTTATATTAAAAACTGAGTATCTTTCTAACTATCTTTCTTTCTAACTATCTTTCTTTCTTTCTATCTTTCTTTCTATCTATGTCACGCTTCTTTCTCCTGAACGCCAATGAACTGAAAGTCGAACCAGGTACCGATAGATAGGTAACTTTTCAGGCTTCATTAGTTTCAATCTATATAATTATACGATTTTAATTAGCGAAGATAGCAATTAATAAGTAGTCAAGTTTAAAGCAATTAAGCCTAATAAATGATTAAATATGAAATCCATTCTTGCAAACCGTCGTTGCTATGAAACAGTGATAACAATGATGATGAGAATTTTGAATGAAGGCTTAACTAAATCAAACACGAAACTCATAAGCTGCCACTTACGTAGAATTTTTATCGCTAGCTACTTGTAATATTTTGAAACATTCATTTGTTGAAAAGCCATCTACTTATATTAAAAACTGAGTGTCTATGTCTGCTTTTTTTCTTTGAGCGAGCTGAACTTACTGAAACTGTCCTCACCATCTTGAAAGCGCGAAGCATCTCAATAATTCGAATGATTTTTTATATAGGAAAAAAGTAAAGGTGTGAAGCGCCTATTAGCGAGCCGCCTTGGCGGGGAGTACTTTCTTGAAATTTTTCTCACTACTTTCAAGGCACGAAGTGCCCGTGCAACGCCGGGCCACGTGCGTGGTATGTCTTGAAATCGAATGAACATTAAATTATATCAAATAATATAACTTCAGAATGAGGTAAAAGTTAGAGAGGGGAGACGTTATGCATCAACATGCCGCAGGAAGCTAATCTAGCTGCCCTGGCAGCTAGTAATAATAATAAAGACCCGCTGTTTTTAACAATGAATTGTATTTATTTTAAATTGTAGCAGAAAAATTGAAGTAGCAGTAAATGAATGTGATATATTTTTAGAGTTATTAACAGCGAATTATATATAAAGAAATAAAAAAACGAAAATTCGGTCTTAAATCTTTAATTTTAAAAATGCTTTTATTTTATCGCAAATTTACCTTTAGCTGTGGTAGATGATGATGGAAAATCTGCCTGCTTTCATATTTATCTGCTGTGGACGATCAACATTTACCAAACAGCATTTAACTATGCAACACTCGAACCAACCATGTTATTTAAAAGTGATTAATAATAACATGTAGTAACACCCAGTAACTTTAAGGAGAGAATATTCTCCCAGCTCGAACAAGTGCGATCCAAATTTCAGGAAATCATACTTTATGTTGGGAACTGGTTATTTAGTGCAATTAAATAGGACTACGTATGGCGTTGAATGAAGGCCCTCAAACGGAGCTACGGGCAAAGTTTCAAGCTGAAATAATTATGTATACTACGCATTTTCAAAGGGATATATATTTACTAATGACAATGTAAATTTGGAAATCTCTATTGAGTTTTTAATAGTAACTTTTGTTAAAACAGATTTCTCGTTTAGGGTGCAGTATGACGGGAGGGGGGGGGGGGCGGGATTTCCTATTTTGTATTTATGTGTGTGCAGAAATTCAGAATTAGAATAGTTTCTTTGCTTACTGGCTTCAAAATAAAATGTCTCTATTACTATTGTCATTTTCTATCGGTTCAGTTTAACTTAGTCCTAGTTAAAAATATTTTGTATGTAAGTTTTGCATTTTGTTTCCTTATCTGTAAACAATTATTCTTGGAAACATTGTGTGCCTTCAGCCACATTTTACATGAGAGAAAAAGAAGCTATAACGCTCTATGATAGCAAATTTGAAGATTTGAGAAAATTAGCTCAACCTCGCTGTAACAGCACTTAATTACTTTCTACTTGCATAAAAATGTGTTACTTGGCCCATCACCCCTTTTTTAAGTGGAATGGTTCGCGAGTGCTAGGCGCGGCTTTCACGGACGGGCAGTATGTTCAATACTCTGGCTGAAGTAAAAGACGAGAAACTGCTGAAATTTTCCATCAGAAAAAGAACATTGATCTCTAAAATTTGCTTTTCGAAGGAGAACTACCATTCATGAAAACGACAAAATTCTCATTAAAATTTCATTTATAATTATACTATACCTAGAAACGCTGAGGTACAATATTAATTCTTGAATAAATAAATCAAAAAACGCTGCAATTACCCTTTAGATTAAAGACAACAGATCGAAAAAATTCCCAACTGGAGTCACGACATTAACATTCAATAAATGAAATATTTAAGTTTCCGATTTAATAATAAAATGAGATTAATTTTTATCATTATATAGTTATCGTTTCAGTTAATATTGTTTTGATAGTCATATTTCAAAACAGGTTTTTCAATCAATATTTTTAGAGAGAACAATTGGTAAAGAAATAAATCACGCACAGCTGGTGCTTAAATCACGAGGAGAATTCCGTTGCTGTGTTTTGTCATTTTGATGGAAACAGAACTGGAAACACACTAAAGTTTTTGGAAGATCTCCAAATCGTTTTTGTTCAAAAGTCAAAACTACTTATGAGGAGTAAGAAGGTTGCAGCTTTGTGTGGGCGCTTATAGGTATTGCTGATAATAAATCTGTATGAATGGAGAATAAATGATACCTATGTGTGAAATTGCGTAATAAGGTTAAATGTCTCCGCAGCTCCTTTTTTTCTCAGTATATTTCAATGAAAGAAAAATCATTCCTTATGGAAGCTAAAAGTATAGTATTGCGCATGGTAAAAATTTCAAAGAAAAAAAACTTATAGAGCTTTGAACGGTTAATAGATTTCTTGTTTTGTAGTTCATAATAATTTTGCACATTGCTACTCATAGACCAGTCAAAGTAGACATTCAAGTTCGGAAAATCTCATATAGAAAAGAAAATTGGTACAGGCCTTAAATACGAACAATACAATTTTAAAAGTCTTCATTAATCCCACTTGAGATGAAAAAGTTTTGCAAGATCATAGGTCAGATAATGGGTGACTCTCAAATATTTTACAAGAAGTAAGTGTTATAAAAATACACCATTCAACGTTTGTAAAATGTTTGTAGTACTTTGTAGTACGAGGGTGGTCTCAAAAGTACCCGGACTGACTGAGAGATTGCGGTAGCTGTTTGTTAAACACCACTGTATTAGAAATTACACCATCTATAAAGCATATGTTTTAAACCAGATAACGCAAAGTTGTCTAGTTTTTGTTTGGTAACCATCAATAGTGAACGTTGTCAGCAATTTTGTGAAAATGGAGAAAGTTGGTCATCGGTATGTGATACAATACTTTTATTTGAAAGGCCTCAGCCCAACCAATATAAAAGCTGAACTGGATTCTACTCTAGGTGAGTCTGCTCCTTCGTTTACAACGGTAAAATATTGGGCAGTGGAGTCTAAGCAAAGTCGAACGAACTGCCAAGACGAGGATTGCAGCGGTCGACCAAATGAAGTGACGACTCCAGAAATGGTGAAAAAAATCCACAAAACGGTACTGGAAGATCGTCGACTAAAAGTGCGTGAGCTAGCAGACGATAGTAAGCATTTCAAAAAATGCGGTACATCGCATATTATCTGAAAAAATGAGCATGAGAAAGTTGTGTGCAAGATGGATGCCGCGTTTGCTCACACTCGAGCAGAAACAGTGTCGTGAAGAGGTTTCAACTAAGTGTTTCGCGAAGTTTCACAGCATCAAAGCAGAATTTTTGCTCCGTTTGATAGCCATGGATGAAACATGGGTCCATCACTTTACACCAGAGACAAAAGAACAAACAAAACAATGGTCTGAGAAAGAAGAACATGCTCCAAAGAAGGCGAAGACCGTTCCATATGCGGGCAAGGTCATGGCTTCAGTTTTTTGGGATGTGCATGGAATAATTTTTTGCTTATTATCTTGTATATAGGGCAAAACTATCAACGGCGAGTATTACGCGAACTTATATCAATGTTTGTTTGAAGATCAACGAAATCAAGGAAAAGCGGCATCATTTGGCCAAAAAGAAGTTTTGTTTCACCAAAATAATGCTCTCGTTCACAAATCCGTCATTGCAATGACAAAATTAATGAATTAAAGTTTGAATTGCTACCTCATGCACTCTATTCGACAGATTTAGCCCCCTCAGATTATTTTCTGTTCCTAAACTTGCAAAATTGGTTAAGTAGTCAAAGATTTTCCAATAATGAAGAAGTGATGTCAGCAGTTGATGGCTATTTTAAGGAGCAAGAGAGTCCGTATTATCAAAAAGGTATTGAACTTCTTGAACGTCGCAGGGAAATTGAGCTAAAAGGAGATTATCTTGAAAAAGAAATGCATTTTTTTCGAAAATTTTGTTTTTTCTTTGTTAAGGTCGGGTTCTTCTGGAACCATCCTCGTATATCTTTGAATCTTCTCGAGATCAAACCAAGAGAAAGATAGAACATTAAAATAAATAAATAAATAAATAAATATGGCTTACATAAAATTTCTCTCTCTCTCTCTCTCTCTCTCTCTCTCTCTCTCTCTCTCTCTATATATATATATATATATATATATATATATATATATATATATATATATATATATATATATATATATATATATATATATATATATATATATATATATATATATATATATATATATATATATATATATATATATATATATATATATATATATATATATATATATATAAACATATGTTACGGCCAAAGCCCGAAGTCCGGCCACTTCGCGAATTGGCCGGCCATTTCGCACATTGGCCGGGGCGTGTGGCCAAAGTCCGATGTACTGGAAATGAATTGCGTATATACGACTTTGGCCAGCCACTTCGCGAAGTGGCCGGAACTCCCTGGCCAATGTACGATGTGCTTGCTGTTCGATGCAGTTGCACTAACAAGTGCTAAACAAATTGCTGCAGATGTAAAAATAACAAACTCTTGTGCAATATTCGAAATGCCATAACATTTTTTTTTTTTTTTTTGTGTCAAATGATGATACTCATAAGTTTC